>CAUYSK010053467.1:0-22662 GCA_963575035.1 Avahi laniger | reverse complement strand
CAGGAAGAAGACCTTTTGGAATGTTTGTATTTCACCAGATTGTGGGTGGGGGAGTTGGGAATGGGTTGGGGAGACTGGGAATTGGGTGGAATCACCCACGGGAGGGGCATTGCTCTGCAAGCTATGCTGAGATTCTTAATAAGCTGGGCTTCTGGACACCAAGATCCCTTGGGCCTTGGGGAATTCCTAAGCAACACGTGGTTGGACTATCCTAGCAGCTGGCCCTTCTAGGAATCAGAGCAGTGATGCCACTGTGGGCTGCCATTCTAAGCAGGGAGCACATCCCACCATCAGAGGAGGAAGGAGTCCAGTCAGGGGTGGTGGTTGGGGCTACCTTTTGTCTCCTCCTGTATCTTCAGGACATAGCACAGTGACAATTGATAAGAATCCCTCATGTTTTTGAAACAGAAACTTAGCTATTAGTATTTATTGCTTTTTATATTACTATTTCTAGCATTATGTATTAAGTTGAAGGATTTTTCAAAATTTACGAGTAGTGTTTTTTTAGCTAATGGTTATACCAACATGATGACATAACTAGTTGCTTGGGGAATGTCACAATGTCCTGTGTGGCAATTACAACATTGAGACAATCTTACAAATTTGATGAATAAATCTTATGTATGTGTTCCTGTTTTTAAAAGAAATATAGAAATGTTCACTTCCTTAATTTTTAGAAAATTACATCATAGTAACAGTTGCTAATGCAAGTATTTAAACAAAAGTTTATAGTAGTTTTACAGAAAAAATGTGGTCAGATAACATTTTGAGAATTTATTTTTATTTGTGATTATCTAAATGGTGTGGTGAAATCTGTTCTTCATCTTTGGAACTATCTTGTGTTCAGTGAAAGGGATTGGGTTGGCCTTGTTTTTAACGATAAGCATGTATTTTAATATATTTTTATCTGTGTGACCTGCCTAAGTCTTATAAATATTTGACAGAATTTTTTGGTTATAAACAACAATTTGAAGAGTAAAGTTGTCACTTGGAGTTTGTGCTGTGATGGTTTCCTCCTATTCCTCACTCCAGTGTGTAAAACGAAGGCATGGCGTGACCACAGTTACTGAGTGATAATATGACACTGTGCTCACAGTAAATGCAGTGTAGTTTGGAAAGCCATCAGTTGCAGACCCAGATATAGCTTACTTTCACCAGCTATCATTGGATTTGAGGAATAACTTGCCATTTTTGATGATCTGTTTTTTTTGTTTGTTTGTTTTGTTTTGAGACAGAGTCTCACTTTTTTTTGCCCGGGGCTAGAGTGCCCTGGCGTCAGCCTAGCTCACAGCAACCTCAAACTCCTGGGCTCAAGCAATCCTTCTGCCTCAGCCTCTCGAGTAGCTGGGACTACAGACATGTGCCACCATGCCCGGCTAATTTTTTCTATATATTTTTAGCTGTCCAATTAATTTGTTTGTATTTTTAGTAGAGACGGAATCTCACTCTTGCTCAGGCTGATTTCGAACTCCTGAGCTCAAACAATCCACCCACCTCGGCCTCCCAGAGTGCTAGGATTACAAGCCTGAGTGATGATCTGTTTTATTCAGTAGTTTTCTGTCTCTCTCTTTCACTGTCTTTATCTGCATGACATATAGCAAGTAAATGCAGCAACTATGATACTAAAAACAATACTACTGTTTTATATATGTCCCTATATCTTGCAGGACATCCCCTTCTACTTCATTCCTCTTCTTTTTCCCTCAAGATTATTGTTTTACTATGACTTTGTTTTAAATGATTTCCTAATTCAAATGTACTTACTATGGATTGACAGAAAATATACCTTTATAATATGTAGTCTTGGTTTTTTTGTTTTGAATCATGCCATAGCGATAAGGAGCCAGTGATATTGCACAACATTTAATAACAATTCACGGTTATTTTCTCCTTCCTTTAGTGGTACTGATTTCAGAGAAAATTCTTAGTTTCATGTCCACAACAAGTAACATAAGAGATAAGAGGTAGCTGTATGAGATTACATTACTAATTCCAAATAAGTCTTAGCTTATATGAGCAGTAAATTATGACTTTTGAGGGAGATATGAGTTGCAAGGAAAAGTGCTCTTTGTTTTCTAGAATATACTTCCCTAGATTATAGTCGTTGTATACATGTGGCCTAGTCTTTTCTCTTAGCTCTTTAATTTTGTGCTCAAACTGAGGGTGCTTTTGTTGTCTACGTCACTGGGACCTTTGAGAAGATCTCTTTTTGTTGGCCTGGTGGCGTGAAGGGCCAAGGTTTGGAGGGAGAGTCAAGGAAGTGGTTCTGGGCATGATTTTTGTATTGCCAGGAATGCTGATGTATTGGCACTGAATTAACATTTTGAAAAATGTCATTGAACACTAACTGAAGACAAAGATGCAAGTGTCATCACCACAGCTGTACTCCCTTCTCCTGAAGCCAGTTTCTTCCTCTTCTGTGCACAGTGAGAAATTTTAAGCCCCTATTGTAAGATGAAAGGGAGTCAGCTTTGTGTAACATACTGTAACGCAGCTGGTTGCCCACATATATTCATGTACCACTGAGTTTGACTTAGGGCCATTTGTGCCGAGTTGTTCCTTGTATGAAGGATAATAGTTTGTTGAACAAATAGAATGTCAGTGAGGGACTGTGGTGGCCACTGTTATAAGAAGAAGAATTGTGCTTGCTCATTAAATATTTATTGAGCATTCACTAGCTATTCAATTTTAAGATGGATGGGGTATATACATAAAACCTCTGCTATAATGTAGAACAAGAACACTATAAGAAACCCATATATGAAGCTATTTCAGCATTCAAAAGGAAGAGAGAATTGATAAAAAGGGAATTGTGAATGAGGTTTCTTTGAGCTGGGTGCTAAAAGTACATATAATTTGAATGTATGGAAATTGGAAGAAATGTGCATTTTTGTCAGAGGGAATGGTCCAGAGAGAAAAAAAAGAACCGAAAGGAGCAAGAATAGGGAGCTCGAAAAGAGCTAGTGAAAGAGACTTTTGGAAAGATAGGTGGCGGGTTAGTCGTGGGCACGAAATGCCAGGTTAAAGAGTAACATCCACTGATGGAAAGATGAAATATTCACCCAGGTATCTCTTCCAGCAGTGGAGAGGACAGACTCCTCCTGTCCTGAGCTTGGGCTTCTCTGCTTCCCTTTGGGTCTGCTGCCCCAGAGTTCGTTATGTGAGGAGCTCCTCAACACACCTTTTTTGGATGGGAATGCTACCCTTATTTTCCAGTTGTGTTTCTCCTAGTAGGGCCGCATTTTATCCTTACGTAATAAAAATTCTTCGAGGATTTTGACTTTTCTCCCCATCGTTTACAGGTGTCAGACTTTAATGTACAAACGTCTCAATATTTCTTACATGGTCTAAAAGTGACTTGAACTTTTAAAGCAGAACTCTGCTTATTCTCTTTTGAACTCAGTTTTCCCAGCTCACATCCTAAAATTCCATATATGGAAAAATATGATGGGTTCCTGGAAATATGATTGAGAAAAAAGTTCAGAATGCCAAGGGATTAAAATGGCATCACCGGAATAGATAACCCTGGGGAAGACCCCTAAGCTAGAGGCCTTCTCTTCTTTCCTTCTACTTCCCTCCCTCTTTCCTTTCCTCCTTTCTTCCACCCATCCATCCATCCATTATTTTTAAGTAACCCTTGCCAGGTTCTTATGCAAATAATGAAGCAAAGACTTATGCATAATAATCATAGAGCTTGTTAAGAACGACAGTTCCAGAGTCTCTGGGTGAAGGAAAACAGGAATGTGCATTTTGAACAAACTTGTAAACACTTGACTCTCATTCAGGTGATCCAGAGGTTGCAGTTTCAGAGACATTGAAAGGAAAGAAAGGAATAGTAGTACTTCCTTGGCCAGTGAAATTTATGAGTGTAGTTACTTAGTATTTGTTTCATGTAGACTCAAGTAGAAAAGGCATACCTGGTGGATACAGTATTTATAGTTGGAGAAGATTATATGTCCAGGTATGTTCTGTTCTCTTCAGTATTGCATTCCATTTGCATTTCTATGGAAGGAAGCCGCAGGATGAAAGATAAATTTATTCCCTTCCTCCATAAAAGATCAGCCTGTTTACAGCTATTCTCCCTCTTCTCCCCCACAAACTCCAACATTTCAGAAATAAGTCTAGGTAAAATAAACTATTATAATAATAGTTACAGTCAGAATACGTGGTACGGATGTTGTTAATCCTTTTGATTTGACTTGGAATTTTCTTATTTATTTGAAGCTACCAGCATTGAAAAATCTGTTTACCTCCCTGTCAAGAATGAGTTGTTTGAAATATCAGGTGTCTTTTGTGGCTGAGAGTGATTCTGTGAAAAAGGGTTTATGGGAGCGGTTCTCTTTTAGACTGGTTATATGTTAACTCATTCGAATCACCAAAAAGCCTAAAAAAGACATTTTTCTCTTAGTCACATCCTAGACCTACTGGATCAGAATCTTTTGTTGGAAGTCAGTTATAAGCTCTCAAAGGGACTTCACTGTAGCCAGCCGGTCCCCCCACCCATACTACAGTTCCGTGTGCTTCACGGAGATGTGACTTGCCATGTCTGTGTATACGGGTGTTTCTCCCCACAAGATGGGAAAGCTGCTTTGAGAGCAGAATACATACTCAGTAACTTGTTTCACATCCTTCTTTCTATTCTACTAAATTAAGGTTTTGCAGGTTTTTGGAATTTACTAAATCGTTAAGTAATTGTATTGGACTTTTGAGGGGATGGTGAAAATCAAGGTTTTCTGGATGTTCTGATTTGAATTTTGAACTTTTTTTGTTATTACTGTCCCCTAGGATGGAAAGAAGAAGTTTGACAAGGAGAGTGAAAAATACTACTCAATTCTTGAAAAGCATTTAAATTTGTCTGCAAAGAAAAAGGAGTCTCATTTGCAAGAGGTAAGCTTTTCCAGTTGAAATGTGGAAAAAGCATTAACATCAAGTTACGTAAAGTAAAAAATTTCCAGAGATTGAAGTATCTCAAAATCTGCTACTGTTTAATAAAATAATTACAGTAACAATAGCTAACTTCACTGAGCACTTAGTATGAACAGGTACTTTAAACACAGGATGGCATTTAATAGTAACAGTTCCAAGTGAAAGATTAGTATTTCCTTCAACAACCAGAAAGGTTGAAATAAAACCTTTTCCTTTTCTTCTTTTTGGGCATATTTAAAGAGACAGGACCTATCAAATTCATTTATGGCCTTTATATTAAATTTAAAATATCTATGACATTGATTTTAAAGCCTCCCTTCTATATTGGGGGTAAAAAGAAATACAACTATACATTTCGAAATCTCAATCATTTTACATCCGTTTTAAGAACAAATGAACAGAAATATTTTACGCACATCTACACATGTAAGTAGTCTATTTCTTCTTCTTGTCTGAAATATCTTTTATTCTTCTTATTGGTTTTAACTGTTATTAGTAAAATCCAGAGTAATCCTTTTACTGAGGAATAATGTAGTTCTAGTTCAGTGATGGCGTATGTCAAAAAATGGTCCTCAGCCTTCCATATTCCTTTTCTGATTTCTCCTACCTCCAAGTTCATCTGCAAGGTGTGCTTGACAAATTAGAGTATTACAAAGTTTCCACAGCGTCAAAATGGAATGGGAATGTTATTTTAGCATCTGATTTCTTTTTTCCCCAACATGCTCGTGTTTTCATTTAGAGCATCGGATTTCTTTATTTAAAGATGTTTAATATTGGGAAGTTTCGTTTCCCTTGATATTAAACATGAAATTATTAGTATGCTTTCTGTTATTAACACATGCTATTAAAGAGTATAATTTAACATACAGTTGTGTGCTTACAGAAAGATTTTGTGGTGAAAGTGAAATGGAAGACAATCTGCCATTAAGAAAAACTAGATTGTATTTTAAATTTCTTGGACACGTTTAGAGTATTTGGTACTGCTTGTTGTAATTTAATATTATGTTCACATGTTCCCGATGTCTTAAATTCTTATATTTCTCTTAATACATTGCACTAGAATAAACCCAAGAGAGAATGGGGTTGTGGTGTGAGGTGGATGCAGTTCTGTGGGGAGAGGCTGCTCTAACGTTGCCGGCACACTGCCATCTGCCGTGCCCAGGGCAACAGCCAGGTGCCTTTTACAAATTGCTCCAAAATCAAGGGCGGTTTTTAGAGTCCCTAAAGAACTTTAGCTTCTTGATAAATATGAGAGGCCACCCTTAGACAAGGCACTGCTTAAGTCATTTTAAGGAAATGATAACTTTATCCTAATTTTAAAGTCCTCTAGAGAATATGTCTCAATTTTTCCTGACAACTCAGCCCAATATTTAATACTTTTCCTTGCTAGTGGCCCTAAATCCCTTAGACTATGGCATAACAGAATATTTGTTCTGGCTCTGTATTTAGTTGGAGGCTGGAAAAGATCATAACATAGTAACATGCCCCTCTCCACCTCACTCCACAAATGCGCACACTTCTTTTCCAAGAGGTATAGCTGCTGACACAACACAACAAACAGATTTTGTTAAAGCAGCTTCTCAGGGGTGCATAATGGAGACAAATATGGCTTGGGTTTTTCTTTCCCGGCCCCTCCAAGAATCAGACCCGTTTGTTGTAGGCAGATGCTGCCACAGATGTATTTAATTCTGTGATGTGACATTAAAAGTCATCTGCCTGTTTCCAGAGCAGCTCTGGTCCTTCTCTCAGCACCAAGCTTATTAACGTGTTCTCCAGAAGACCCCTCTGTGCCTTCCCACCTGCACAGCCGACTGCTTATTCATTTCGTTCATGGAAAATAAGTGGTTGCCCATTTCCAGGACTGAATTGAAGGGTCAGCTTATGTTGACAAAGTTCCAAGGCTGTCAATTAGATGAGTCATTGGAGTAAACGATTGGAGAGTTGGAAACAAACTCGTCAAGATTATAGGCTTTATAGTAGATGGAAAGGAGTAATATTTGATATGTGGATGAGTAATTCTTTTCTAAGCATAAAATGAAAGGAAGAGATTGTAAAGGAAATATAGAAAGATCTGAGCCCATAAGAATATCTGTTTCAAAAGACATTAAACCAAATTAAATGGCAAAGTATTAGGGAATTTCAACAACATAGGACAAAGGGTTATCATCTCATATAAAGAAGCATTTGCAAATCAGTGTGAAAAAGATAAACACTTCAGTGGAAAAAAATGGGCTAAGGACACGAACGGCATTGATCAAAGAGGAAATACAAACTATATAAATATTGTTAGTTCAATGCAGACTGACAAGGTGTCATTTTCAATTTATTAAAAGATAATATCCATTGTTAGTGAAGGTATAGGATATGGGGCATACTTTTGCTCTCCCAGTGGGAGCATAAATTACCTTAAGAATGATTGAATCTTTTTGACATCATATTTCAACAAACAAATGTATAAGATAGTTGAGATGATTTCTTTTGGTTGGAATTTACCCCAAAGAAATTATTAGAGATGAGCATAAAAATTATAGAAATATTGTTTAAATATTGATCCAAGAGTTATTCGTAGTGCCGAAATTTAGAAACAACTGAAATGGCACAAAAGAATAATTGGGATAAGTTTGCAAAAATACTTTGACCAAAAAACGGAATGTGATCTGGCTGTTAAAAGTTTTATTCGAAAAATCATGTAGAGACATCGGGAGATATTCATTAGCTTAAGCAGGAAAAAAACAATTTAAACCAGAATATACAGTATTATCACAGGTTTACTTTAAAGTAAGTTGGGCTGGGCACACTAGCCAGGCTCACGCCTATAATCCCAGCACTTTGGGAGGCCGAGGCAGGAGGATTGCTTGATCACAGGAATTTAGGACCAGCCTGGGCATCATAGCAAGCTCCTATCTCTACCAAAATAAATTTAAAAAATTAACAGGTGTGGTGGTGCATGCCAGCTACTCAAGAGGCTGAGGCCAGAGGAACACTTGAGCCCAGGAGTTGAAGGCTGCAGTGAGCTATGATGATGCCACTGCACCCCAACCTGGGTGACAGAGCAAGACCTCATCTCAAATAGATAGGTAGGTAGATAGATAGATAGTGTTCATATCAAAATATTAGCAGTGGGATTTCACTTTTCATTTTTCTGTTATAACAATGAATAACAAACTTATAATAATGAATATTTATTACATTTATAATTAAAAGCAAAAGCAGAAGGGAAAATGAATTCCTTTTAGAAATCCAGAGTTTGGTTTTCCACCTATCACTAAATACTCTTTCAACAGGTTCTTCTTACTCTCACTTCCTAAATAAAGCAAATCTTTTAGGTTCAGTTCTTATATTTCTATTTTTATCTTTGATTCATGAACCTGAAATCTCTTCTACTTTCATATTGTCTGTAACATCCCAGGTCATGATCCTGTCACATCTGACACTTTGCACTGCCCGCTGACTGCTTACCAAGACTCTAGATTACCACTTCCTAGTGCCACGTGAAATCTTCCACATCACCATCTTCCTCAAATTTTCTCCTACGTCTCATTTGTTTCTCTTTCAATGCTGGTATTATTTCTTGTACCGAATTTGTCTTTGACTTTTCCCTTGCTTCTCATACCCACATCTTGCAACTTCTCTTTCCTGCTGGGGTACACCAGGCACCTTTACCATTTTCAAAAAAGATCTCTTTCTGTTCCCATGCACCCAGTCCCAACATTTAATCGATGTACTTTGCACTGTCCTCATGTTAATCTTGAAATGCTGCTCCTTAAGTTCTTGCGCTGTCTGTAGTATGAAGTCTACACTCATTCTTTCTGCCTTAACTTTCATTGCTGTTTCAAACAAAATCTTTAGTCACAAACCTTTTGATCTACCTAAATATAACTTCACTTTTCCTGACTCCATTCCCTCGCTCAAACTATCCTGTGTTGTCTCCTTCCCATTCTTCAGAGTCCAACTTCAATCTTTTCTCCTCTGGAAATGATTCGGCAAGTTATCACCTAAGGCCTTTCCCCGTATTTTGAATTGAGATAGTTTATTGTAGTTAGGGAGGAATTTATTTTAGATCTCTGCAAAACCATGTGATTTTCTTATTAAATTAATTTGGTTTCATCCTTTACAATTCCTTTTGCCATGGAAGCAACAGTTTACATCTGTCGTTCTAGTGTAATTATTACTAGTGCTCCCTTTCAGTTTTAAAATTGTCTTAGTCTGAATGATAAATCTTACAATTACTGCACTTATCCAGTGCCACATTATAGCACCCGTTGTTAGTGGGTATATAAGCAAGCGTTTGCTAATGAACCACATACTATGAGCTTACATACTGAAGGGATTTATTTTAGGTCAAAGAGTGTCTTTCCAAATCTTATACCAAAAAGGAATTAAGTTGTCATATTCCTTAAGTACTGTATACTCTGGATGACCTTTCAAAGCAGCTTTGGTATATCAAATTTCAGTTGTCTATGTTGGTGGTGATGAAACATCTATAACTGGCAAATGGCAAGGGTCATTATTTCCCTTTTATCCTTTCCTTTCTGCCCCTGCCTTTCTGGAAGGAGGTGGGTGGGATGAGAGTATGCATGACAAATAAGTTTCTGAAGAAATGACTTAGTACTTTTATGTCAGGGTCCCCAAGACCACCCCCAGGTTTGGTGATTTGCTAGGAGAACTCCTAGGATCCAGCACATAGTTGTGCTCATGATTTATTACAGTGAAAAGATATAAAGAAAAATCAACAAAGGGGAAGGGTACATGAGGCAAAGTCTGGAAGAAACTAGGCGCGACCTTCTAAGAGTCCCCTCCCAATGGAGACACACAGCCCATGCTTAATTTCCCCAGCAATGAGTTGTGGCAACATATGTGAGATGTTTACCAAGGAAGCTCATCAGAGACTCAGCCTCCAGGGTTTTATTGGAGACTGGTCACACAGACACCCTCTGTCTGGCATGTACCCAAATTCCAGACTCCCAGAAGGAAAAGAGGTGTTCTCATAAACTGTATTGTTTATACAAACAGTTTAGGCATAGTAAGCCATGTCTTATCAGTCCAGCGATGGGAACCCTCCCTAAATTCACATTCCCAGACACCAGCCAAGGGCCAACCTTGTAAGCAGACCTTTCAAAAGACAGCACTCAGACATGCTGTGCTCTTTTCTGCACAGCTCTGCTCACCAGAAAGAAGAAAAACATTTTAGACTCTAAAGGTCTCAACATTCTAGTTTGTTCCCATGGGCTAGGCAGAAAAATCAATGACATTATCTTTTAAAATAAATAAAATTTTCAAAATAACTGGAAAAGTTGCCCCTGAAAGTGAAAATGTTCTTGCATCCCTTACACCTAGTAGTGTGAACCTGGCTCTGGACAGCCAGTTTTTGCGTCTCTTTCCAACCCCCATATTCAGTGATGCTGGGTTTGTGATTTGAAACTGGCCATTTGGGGAATATTTGTACCACAGAAACCAGCAGATACTGCAAATCAGAGGTTTCTCCTCAGCCAGCCAGTTGTTAAACATTTACTAACATACCAACACTCGTCCCTCATTGCTGTAACTTAATTCAGTCTTACATACAGTGTGTTCCCCTAAGTGGTGATAAGAAAAAGAATTAAGATTTATGTGGAATACTGATTTTTTGTGAGATATAGGTACCAACAAGAACATATTTGGGAGCTGAGAAGTTTTTGGTTCAAATCTCCTACCTGATTTATATATTCTTTGCATATATTAGTTTAAAAATGTGGAATATGCAACTTTAAAATGCCCAATAAATTGCTGATAATATTGGGTTACTTGTAATTATATGAATAAATGCATAATAAGTATATATAATTATAACTGACCCTTGAACAATGCAGGGGCTAGCAATGCTGAACCCCTGTGCAGTCAAAAATTTGAGTACAACTTTTGACTTCCCAAAAACTTAACTACTATTAGACTACTGTTGAACAGAAGCTATACTAATAATATAAACAGTCTGTTAACACATAATTTGTATATGTTTTATGTACTATATAGTCTTACGATAAAGTAAGCTAGAGAAAAGAAAATGTTATTAAGAAACTCATAGGGAAGAGAAAATATAGTTATTATTCATTAAGTGGAAGTGAATCATCATAAAGGTCTTCTTCCTTGGCTTTAGGCCAAGGATGAATAGGTTGAGGAAGAGGGAGAGGAAGGGGAGGGGTTGCTGTCCCAAGTGTGGCAGAGGCTGAAGAAAATCTGCGTATGAGTGAACCTGCACAGTTCAAACCCATGTTGTTCAAGGGTCAACTGTATTTTTTTTCGAGAGACAGAATCTCACTCTGTTGCCCGGGCTAGAGTGCCCTGGTGTCAGCCTAGCTCACAGCAACCTCAAACTCCTGGGCTCAAGAAATCCTTCTGCCTCAGCCTCCAGAGTAGCTGGGACTACAGGCATACGCCACCATGCCCGGCTAATTTTTCTATATAGTTTTAGTTGTCCAGCTAATTTCTTTCTATTTTTAGTAGAGATGGGGTCTCGCTCTTGCTCAGGCTGATCTCAAACTCCTGAGCTCAAACGATCCACCCACCTCGGCCTCCTAGAGTGCTAGGATTACAGGCGTGAGCCACCACACCCAGCCCTCAACTGTACTTTTAAAGGGGCTCTGAATGAAGTCTTAAGATGCTATGATGTTCAAGCCAACAAACCTACTTTTATCTTTTCTTTATTTTTAGATTTTATTTGTGAAATTAACATTATGCCTTCAAAGCAATTTTCTATTCCCAAATTGTTGTTGATGGATACTTAGTACTCCAGAGAGCCCCTTCTTTTCATCTGCTTTTAGTAATCTCAGCTGGCAGTGAGCAGGTTCACACTGGTCAAGAAAAGTAAATCATGTCTCTCTGCTTTAACCACAGTCACTTTTAAAGAGTGCATCTGAGAGTGATAGCGGGCAGAGAAGAGGGAAGAGAGGCAAAGTCTAAATAAAAATGAAATTATCTCAGTAACGCTCTCCCACACTTTACCAATAAAACCTTATTGCAATCAGATAGAATAAATGTGCATGGTATTGATGGAGCATGATTCATCAGGTTAGAGCCACTGAATTTTTTTCTTTCTTTTTTTTTCTTTTGGCTCTGCTCCTGGTATTATCTTTCTAAGAACTTACCTAATGATGTGGCTTTCCTGTTTAATATTCTCAGATGCTTCTACCTCAATTAAAATCCAAATTTGTTATGCAGCACCCAAGATCTTTTATAGTATGATGCCAACCTTATTTCTCCCTCCTCTCCTGCATGTGTTTACTCTGCCTCCAAATGATGTCAGTGTCTCTGCTTTTCCATAAGAATGGCCCCTGACTTTTCTGTATCTTAGACGATTCACTGTCACGTGGTTCATCTTAAGATTCAATCAACTCAAACATTTTCTCTGAGAATGTAGTCTCTTCTGCTATGATCACCTAGATTTTCATTTATATTTATGTACCTCTTTTGTAATATATATATTTTTTACTACAGTGTATGCTGAATGCTTACTCTGTGTGTGTGTGTGTGTGTGTGTATGTGTATCTCTTGCTCCATAAGCTCTTGTGGGCAAGGACTGTAATAAGTGCTAAATTAAAAGTTTTTGTAGGAGTTAATTTTTAACAGATTTCAGAGTAGAACAGGAATTGAGTCCCTCTCTACACAGAACCATTGATAATCACTCTCTGTGTCATCGTTTGCCTGTTTTTCACTCTTTAGGCAGATACTCAGATTGACCGAGAACATCAAAACTTCTATGAAGCATCATTAGAATATGTCTTTAAAATTCAAGAGGTTCAAGAGAAAAAGAAGTTTGAATTTGTTGAACCGGTAAGTTTTAGTTTCCTTGTAAAACAGTGGGCCCAAAACAATCTTAAGAAAAAAAATTTGTACTTTTTCTGTCGAAAATTTCGATTTATAAAAAATAAAAGAGGAGGAATAAGGAGGGAGGAATAGGTAGAGCACAGGGAACTTTGGGGACAGTGAGCTATACTGGATGATACCGTAGTGGTGGATGAGTGTCATCATACATTTGTCAAAACCCGCAGAATGTATAGTACAAGTGCTGAACCCTAATGTAAACTATGAATTCAGTTAATAATAACGTGTCAGTCCGGGCTCATCAACTGTAACAAATGTACCACGGAAATGCAAGATGTCATAGTGGAGGGAACTGTGCGTGGGGGGGTGAAGTGTGGGAACAGGTGGGCTGAAGGGGCGTATGGAACCTCTCTGTTTTTTCCACTCAGGTTTTTGGTAAACCTAAAACTGCTCTAAAAAATAATGTGTTTTACATAAAAAATAGAAACCAGATAAAAGGATATAGATTACCTGAACATGAATGAATATAGCTCATCAGTAAAGTGATGCATTTATCAAACCTTTGGGTGGAAGGAGAAAACTTAAGGCTGTAGTTTTTCCTTTGTTCCACATTCCCCCTTTTTATGGGCCTAGGATCTGCCTGACTTTCCTATGAAATCATTTATTTTCCTAACTCAGTGTAAAAACTAATGGATATTCTAATGTAAACTGCATTATAGAAAAGAACAGGTGGCTGGTCTTCATAAGCTTACTTCATTTTTCAGCGTTTTTATTCAAGTGATACCCTAATGTGTTACAATATTGCCTACATAGGCATCCTTGTAAGGGGGCGTCTATAATGGATAAAAGTAAGCTCTAGAGGAAAGATAATCTTGGGTTATATCTATTGCTCAATTCCCATGGGATGAGAGGACAGGGTTAATAAATGCATAAGTAATCAAATATTTAATTTAAGTCATTCTTTTCTTCTTATGTTAGTCTTTAAACTTATTTGTAATAAAAAATAAAATACCCTGTTCTTATTTTAGTGGAAGTGATGGGGGAAGGGAAGATAGCATTTTAAAATATATTTGACGTAAATCGTTTTCTGATGGGAACCCGTTAGTCGCACCCTAAAGATGAGGAACCGAGACAGAGTCGAGGTTGGGGACAATTGTTGGTCCCTACCTGGCTTCCAAGACCTCTCCTTTGCTCCTCTTCCTTCAGTGGGAGCCAGCTGATTCTATCCTGTAAAAGCGGCACTTGCCAAGTTTGTAAGACCCAACCCTTCAGCCAGAGGAATGAAGGAACTGGTGGCCCCAGCTCAGGCCCAGGGATTTAACTTTTACCTTTTATTTGGGATAACAGATTGAAGTGCAAGTTCTGTTTGCCAAACAGCTAAGTCCTTAAATCCCTTAGAATTAATTGGTAACCCCTTATGTCGTAGACCCTTTGAGGATGTGATTAAATTTTGTGTGACTTAGGGGGCCTTCCGAAGCTTCTCTGGGGTTCATGGACAACCGGCCAGCCTAACAACCCCTGTTCTAGGAAGATGACCGCTGTCTAGAATTCCCGCTCCCTTTCTCATTGACTAGGTCCTACCCCAGAGTCCCGCTGTGGTTTTTGAAGCCTCACGTTTTGTGGGCAAACTTCTTCCCTAGTGCCTGCCTCCTGGGATTTTTGAATTTTCGCTCTTCTGAACACTGAACTATCAGAGAAACCCCATTAATTCTGACAGTTCTCTGTATATTTCTTTCTTACGTGTTCGCGTTTCCTTCTCAACCTGGAATGATCTTTTGCATCTGTATGCCTTTCTCCGGAGAGTGATATGGAGGTAGCCTGTTTCCCTGTCTAAGTCTCTTTTATAGCCCATCCTGTCTGGGAACAGTGAACTCTAGAACATTCTTTAAGATGACATCAGATATATACGAAGAAGATTATAAAACTGTTTGCTCACAGGTGACAGAAAGAATGACAAGAATTTATGAATTCCTGTGAAAATACATGTAGAGAGTGGAAGCCATCCTTC
This sequence comes from Avahi laniger, assembly GCA_963575035.1. Classification (NCBI taxonomy): domain Eukaryota; kingdom Metazoa; phylum Chordata; class Mammalia; order Primates; family Indriidae; genus Avahi; species Avahi laniger. The sequence continues at coordinate 7,931 of CAUYSK010053467.1, read as the reverse complement.
AATCGAAATGTGTTTTCTTCCTTTTCTCTGCCTTCATCCCAAACCTTGACGTTCTGATAAGTCTTCTGTCGTGCGTGCCTTTCTTATGACACCACAGTCAAAATCAGTGTTAAATTTGTGCTGCTTCCAGAACATTTTCCTGGCTGCTGTGTTTTTCCTGTTAGAATGTCTGGCCAAACCAAATAGTACTGTCAGTTTAGTCTCGTCCTCATTTCTAGCCTCAAAGTCTCATCTGTGGAGTTGTACTTAATTTCTATTTCAATAACTAGAAGAATAGAAATGGGATCAATGAAATACAAGCATGTATGTTGACCTTGAGGTTATGCATTTGCAAATTAATTTGGTGGAAAAAAGTTTTTACATTTTCAAAAACAAAGCTCTCAGGAGCTATACACATAAAAAGACATGAGAATACTTTAATGTCTTTGCAGTTTTTATTCTGTAGAAATCCAATTCTGTTTGTGTTACTGTTGCATATTGCGGAGATCTAGCAGTGTATTCTAGTTTTAACTGACAGTAATTTAACAAATAAGCATGAGACTAAAGCAAGTGCCTAGGGATGGAACTTCTATAGATTGTAACATATCAAATAGAAAATATAAATAAGGGATGGTGAGCCACATTAAATTATATTCTTACTTTATGATATATTTGAGATAATTTTACATTGTTTTAATTAATATCACAGGCCTACTACTTGTCCTAAAATTTCTGTAGAATATTCAGGTGCTATTAGAAATAAATTTGCCTATATTATTATTCTAAAAATAACTAAGTCTGATACATGGAATAAAAGGGGACATTTGTGTATTTTTTATAAATAAACTATATGTTATTATTTTAAAAGTATACTTGAAAATTTAAATTCATTTTTCTATACACTATACAATTTTAATGGCCATCTTTTTTCTAGTCTGTCATATTCTATAAAAAAGCGATTAAACTCACTGGTGATCTCTAGATGTGCACTACCCTGTATGGTAGCAACTTCCCACGTATGAGTAGCACATTTAGGTTATTGAACACTAGAAGTGAGGCTAATCTAGATGAAAATGTGCTTTAAATATAAAGTAAACACCAAATTGCAAAGTTTTACTATGAAAACAATGTAAAATATCTCATTCTACCTCATTCATACTGATTACAGGTTGCAATGATACTTTGGATATATCGTGTTAAAATAAATTACTCAAATTAATTTCACTTGTTTTTTAAGGTTTTTTTGTTTGTTTTAAATGTGGCTACTAGAAAACTATACATTGACTTGCATTTGTGGCCCACGTTATGTTTTCGTTAAGCAGTGACTCTGTTGAACCACATCCTTTCAGATTTGCCAACAAGGCACACAAGTTCAGGTCTACAATGGGGGAAAGAGATCAGAGAGGGAGAAACATCATCTCCTGACTTACGGTTGCAAGATCCACCCACTCCTCAGAGTGGCCTGGAATTTATGAGAATTTTGAGGGATTAGAAGAAAAAGCTGGAGAAATACTCTGAACATGAGTAGCCTAAATAAAAGAGTGGAGGAGCCCAGGGGTATAAGAAATACTTTATGGTACATAAAGGTTTGTGGCTTAGAAAACTAAATCTTTTTATAACTCAGCTTCTTTATGATTCATTCAGCTGCAGCTTGTGTGTGTTTTGGTTGTGTCCTTTGAGAACACTTAGTTGGGACTGATGTTTTGTGAGCAACTACTATGTGCTATATGTTTTCTCTGTGTTATCTCACATAAATCCCACAACAGCATCATTATTAGGTAGTTGTTCGATGAGGAAGCTAAGTCAGAAATACTGTTAGTTGCCGGAGGCCACAAACCTGAAGTGGTGGATAATCAGGATCCCAGACCCCAAGTCCAAAGTCAGGGTGTAGTACCACGTATTGCCTCGATGGCTGCTTGACTACAGAAATTAGTCCTTCCTGATACTTGCTCTGGCCAAACAAAATGGTACATAAAGGTTTGTGGCTAGAAAATTGCGTCATGTAGATATTTTGACTCTTTAAAATTAGAAGAAAATACTACTATTTTGGGAAATAGAGACAGAAAAATATAATAGTAAAATGAGTGGGAATAGGATAGAATTTCTTACTACATCTTTGTGCAAAACTGGCACATATTACAAACTCTACCTCAGCTTTTCATCAGTAAATCGAGGATAAAAATAATATGTATTTCCCAGGATTGTGGTGGGCATCAACCAACGCAGGTACAGCACAGACGGTACCTGATGCTTCATAAGCGTCAATGAGGTGTCAGCTGGTGTGAACTGTAGTTTCTACTATGCTTGCATAGGAGTCTACATTTATGAACATTATGAATTAAAGCCCAATGTGCTTTTTCAAAAACTCATTTTAATTTTAACCTTCTAAATATACACCTAGAGGAAGTTTTATAAGAGCATTTTCACATTATAGTAGTTTTTTTAGACTTCATTTTAGTCTTTCTGTACTATGTTTAAAGTTAATAAGAAAAATGAAATAAATCATTGTACCTAAACTGAAATATACTGCGTTTGATGCTCTTCCTTTGGATTGCTAAATTCAACTTTAAATTTTTTCCTGAAGAAAATTTCACCTAATTTGTAATACCTTTTAGCTTGTTATATCATGAAGTATACTATAAAATACTTTTCAGGGTCTCTAAATTTAAAAAGTTTAAATAATTTTGAGACTAAACTGCTGCTTGCTAAATTAAAAAAAAAAATCTATCAGGTTTATCAGCTAGTATATAGACCTACAGGTCTTGAAAGTTAAACCTTTTTGTGTTCTTTTTCAATAGGATTGGTTAGCTTTAATTTAGAAAATTAAATTGATAGTAAATCGAAACAGACAACACGGTGTCCTTTTTTTTTTTTTTTTTGGAAATTCTGTAGGACTAAAGCTTAAATTTCTACCCTGCTTAAAATCTAAGTGCAATAATTCTATAAAAATGAAATAACAAAGCTCTCCTTGGTTCATATTTTAAATAAAAATAAAATCTGTAATGGCCCTTGGATTTAGTTTTAGGTACTGTTATTGAAAACCTGAAATTTGTAATAGCAGGTAGAGGGTGAGTAGAAGTTTGTAAAAGTGAGAAAAGCGCATGCTATTTGTTTGGTAGAAATCATTCAGGTAACTTTTGCCGGACTTTATCACCTTGCCGGCTACAGTCCCTCTTACTTCCCATCGAGCTGGAAAGATAAGCTGACTGTTCTGCAATACTACTGTTCTCATACCACAGAAGTTTACCTCAGGCCACTTCATCTGAATTCCATCCTCTCGAATGCTGAGGAATCCATATTTTCAGGAACTCCAATGGTGTTTCCACTGCTGAGGCAATATATGGCTGCTACTTTGTTGTATTAATTGAATCAGTACATGTGTCTGTCTATTCGTTCATTTGTCCTTCCATCCTCCTTTTATCGTCCTATTTTAATATTGTCTCTCCAAGCCACTGTTCACTGACCACCTGCCACTCTTGGCTCTTTTTAATCTTCAACTTTCTTATTATTTGGTTAGATTTTTATGTTCTTTCATTTCTATGTGATCGAGTCTTTTGAACATCTATGCATTAGCCTTAAAGCAGCGGTCCCCAACCTTTTTTGGCACCAGAGACCAGTTTTATGGAATACAATTTGTCCATGGACAGGGATGGAGGTGGCGATGATTTCGGGATGATTCGAGTGTATTATGTTTATTGTGCAGTCAAACCTCTGTGCTAATGATAATCTGTATTTGCAGCCGCTCCCCAGCTCCCCTTCAGATTGTCAGTCATTAGATTCTCATAAGGAGCAGTCAACTTACATCACTCCATGTTCGGTTTATAGCAGGATTTGCATTCCTATGAGAATCTAATGCCCCCGCTGATCTGACAGGAGGCGGAGCTTATGTCGTGATGCAAACGATGGGGGTGGCTGTAAATACAGATGAAGCTTCACTCACTCACCTCTTGCTGTGCAGCCCAGTTCCTAACAGGCCACGAACTGGTACCGTCCGCAGCCCAAGGGTTGGGGACTGCAGCGTTAAAGCACTCTTTAGTCATTTTAAAGCTATCCCCTGAGGTTTGAAACTATCCTTTAAGATGTTTACATTTCCTTCAAATAAGGAATTGCAAAGACTACAGATTTAACTCCCAGGCCTGACACTTGCACAGTGTGAAAATTGATGCCTTGACTTTGCCCTACTTTTCCAATCTTCTAAGAGGTTTGTGGGGCCAAATGTGGAAGATGGAACTGACCTTATAAGATTTTGATTTCTTTTAGTGCATTATAGTGCTCTGTGTATGGGAAGTATTTATTTTTATTTTTTTAAAACAACTTTGTAGAGATCTAATTCATTTACCATACAGTGCACCCATTTAAAGTATGTAATTAGATAGTTTTAGTGTATTTACAGATATATACAACAATTACCACAGTAAATTTTGGAGTGTTTTTATTGCCTCAAAAAATAAACATCATACCCTTTAGCTATCAGTCCCTTGATAGCCCATAACCCCTAACCCTGAACAGCCACTAATCTACTTTCCAGGTCTATATAGATTTCCCTATTCTGGATATTCCTTATAAATGGAATTATATAATACATGGTCTTTAATGTTTTCAAGGTTCATTCATGTTTAAATATGTGCCGGTACTTCATTTCCCTTTAGGGCCAAATAAGACTTCGTTGTATGGTTAGAACTCATTTTGTCCAGTTATCAGTTAATCAGTACCTTTTGACTATTATAAATAATGTTATAAACATTTATGTACAAGTTTTTGATAGATGTATGTTTTCATCTCTCTTGAGGTGGAATTACTATCATTGATAACTATGTGTTTAACCATTCAGCGGACTACCAGATTGTTTTCCAAGGTAACCGCACCATTTTGCATTCCCACCACTAGTGTTTGAGGAGTACAGTTTCTTCACATCTCCTCCGACACTTTCTGTCATCTCACTTTTTGACTCCAGCCACCACAGAGAGTGTGGAGCTATATTTAGCTGTGATTTTGATTTATATTTCCCTGATGACCAGTAAGTCAAGAATCTTTTCAAGTGCTTGTTGACCATTTATATGTCATCTTTGGGGAAATATCTATTCAGATTCTTTGCCTATTTTTAAAGTGGGTTATTTGAGTTTTTATTATTGAGTTACAAGATATATATATATGTAAGCCACTTATCAGATAAGTGATTTGCAAATGTTTTCTCCCATGCTGTGGGTTTTCCTTCAGTTTTCTTGACAGAGTACATTGAAGTCAACTTCATATATTTTGTTGTTTGTTTTTGGTGTCGTGTCTAAGATTCTGTTGCCAATTACAAGGTCATGAAGATTTATTCTCGTGTTTTTTTTCCTAAGTGTTTCATAGTTTAAATCTTAAATCTAGGTCTTCGATCTATTTTGAGTTAATTTTTGTTTGTGCTGTGAGGTGTAGGGGCTCATGATGCATGTGGCTATTCAGTTGTCCCAGAAAAATTTGTCAGAAAGATTCTTCTTTATTCATATGGTCTTGCCACTCTTGTTGAAAATCAGTTGACGATAGTATGTGTGTGTATATTTGTAGACTTTCAGTTCTATTCCACTGAATATGTCTATCTTTGTACTAATATCACATTGTATTGATTATTATTGCCTTGTATTAAGTTTTGGGATCAAGAAGTGAGTCTTCCTACTTTTTTTTTTTTGATTTTTTTTTTCCCAAGATTTTTTTGACTGGTTGGGGTCCCTTGCAATTTCATATGAATTTTAGAATTAGCTTGTCAATTACTACAAAGAAGTAAGCTGGGATTCTGATAGAGATTGTGTTGGATGTGTACATCAGTTTGGGAAATACCACCATCTTAACAATATTGATTTCTCCAATCTATGAACATGAGATATTTATTTGGATCCTCTTTAATTTCTTTATACAGTGTTTTACAGTTTTCAGAGTATAAGTTTTGTACTTCTTTTGTTAAATTAATTTTCCTAAGTATTTCATTCCCTTTGAAATTATTGCAAATGGAATTGTTTTTTTAATTTTATTTTCAGATTTTTCATTGCAAGTGTATAGAAATACAATTGGTTTTTATATATTGATCTTTGTATCTGTATTCTGGCGGAACTTGTTTATTCTAGTAGTTTTGACCTGGATTCCTTAGGATTTTATATATACAAGATCATGGTGTTTCCAAATAGACATAATTGTACTTTTTTTCTTATCTTGATGACTTTTATTTCTTTTTCTTGCCTACCTGCTCTGACTGCAGCACACAAGTACAATATTGAATAGAAGTGTCAAGAATGGTCATCCTTGTCTTGTTCCGGATCTGAGGGCCCTCAGGCCAGGGAAGGGGTAAAGAAATGCAGTCAGTCTTTCATCATTAAATGAGATGTTAATTGTGGAATGGGAGTATTCAGTATTTTAATCAGTGGGCAATTAATTTGTTAGGCAATAAGAATTTATGCTTAGTTTTTTACTGGTCAGAGATGCTTACTGAGTTATATTTGGCAACCAGCCTTTCTTTGTTGGTAAGGGTGGCAGAAGGACTCTGTAGAAATTGATTGTGAGATCTCTGTCAAAGTCAAGAACAAATTCTGAGCTTGATTGGCAAAGTTGTTCTGAGCAGGTGGCACATCTCTACCACTTTGGGAATTTTAGTAGCCTGAAGAAAATCATTAATTGTAATAATTGATTATTATCAGTAAGAAAAGAGGTCAGACATGCAGGACCACATCTTTATAAGAGTATTTACATCTCGGTTCTCAGTTTGAGCAACAGTCACCTGGAAATACTGCATCTGCTGTTTCAAGGCTCTCTCTTTCACTGCCATGCCAGCCCCAGCCTTTTTCGTAGCTCTTGCTTTTCTTCGCCAATCACATTATCACTGGTAACTTCAGGCTGGAAACTTTTAGAAGTGTCACATTTGTACTGAATGTAGTTAATTATCTGGTGATTAACGGGCTGGGAAATTATGAATATTTGTTCTTTTGCTGACTTGTAATGGGTTTTTAAAAAACATTATCTGTAAATGCATATCAATTTTTACATTTGGTCAGGTTATTAGAGTGACAAATAATTTGGTTCTAAAACCTTTAGGAATAATAAAGTGTTATATGAGATTTTCATGATGATAAAAGGAACTTTCTTAGTTTTAAAATCTAGACTGTCTAGTTAGCAGTTTGTAGTTATTATTGTTACTGTTATTATTTTAAAGGTCAGATATTCTTTAAGATAAGCCGATATCATAGCCTTTTCTGCAACATCCCAGCCATTCAGGCAGATTGACCGAAGAAAATGTCATGTGGGAAATGCAATTCTTAAATATTTTCAGGCTGTCCTGCTAAGTTCCCTTGGTTTATCATCTTGGAATTTGGTGGAGGATAAAATGAACTAGCACCTATTCAAGCCTAAAAAAGTTTAACTTTGCTGCCACCTAGAGGCAGTTATTTCATAATGCTCTCTTTAATAAACTTTCCCAAAAGCTGTTTCCAAAGATGTAGAACAAAAGGAAAAGGTGGGTGGTGTTTTTTTTTTTGTTTGTTTGTTTGTTTTTAATGTACCTTCCATAGAATTGTACATTTCCTAGTGGGTGCCCAGCATGTGTTATGTGATTAAAACATATCTGTCTGCTACTAAGTGAATCTGAATTCTGCTACAGGCCACCAGTGGATTTATTTTCATCTTGACTAAAATTGGCTGCATATGAAATGCTGAGAATACAGAGTAACCTGAATAAAAGGAGGTGCCGGAATCTTACTTTTTAAACATAATTAAGAATCTAAAAGCACAGCTCAGAGGAAAATGTTGGCTTACCCAAATCCACATCAAAATACTTCCATAAGAGATTTTTTTTTTTTTTTTTTTTTGAGACAGAGTCTCACTCTCTTGCCTGGAGCGAGTGCCGTGGCATCAGCCTCGCTCACAGCAACCTCAAACTCCTGGACTCAAGCAATCCTACTGTCTCAGCCTCCCAAGTAGCTGGGACT
>CAUYSK010053466.1:0-13312 GCA_963575035.1 Avahi laniger | reverse complement strand
ATGCGCCACCATGTCCGGCTAATTTTTTCTCTATATATATATTTTTAGTTGTCCAGATAATTTCTTTCTATTTTTAGTAGAGATGGGGTCTCGCTCTTGATCAGGCTGGTCTCGAACTCCTGACCTTGAGCAATCCACCCGCCTCAGCCTCCCAGAGTGCTAGGATTACAGGTGTGAGCCACCGTGCCTGGCCTGATGATCTCATTTTAATGTGATTAAATCTGTGTCTTAGTCCTTTCAGGCTGCTATTTCCTAGTGTCCTAGAGGCTGGGAAGTTTAAGATCAAGGTGTTGGCAGGTTCAATGTCTGGCGAGGACCCTCTTTCTCATAGATGGCACCTTCTAGCTATGTCTTCACATGTTCCCTTGGGCTTCTTTTATAAGACCACTAATCTCATTCACAAGGGCTCCACCCCTATGATTTAATCATCTCCAAAAAGGTTCCCATTCCTAATACCATCATACAATACATTGGGGGTTAAGTTCCAACATGTGAATTTTGGGGGAGACACAAACATTTAGACCACAGAAATATGCAAAGACTCTATTTCCAAATACGGTTACATTCTGAGGTATTGGGGATTTTAACATTTTTTTTGAAGGGGGAAACAAGTCAACTCATGGCAAGGTCTGAGTGACAGAAGATGTTCCTGTAGGCTTAGATGTTTGATGGAAACTGCAATGTAATACACTGAATGGATCTTGGTGGTTTCTTGGGTGGGCAACTAGCCTATTTCTTGGGAACATTCTCTGAGAGAGTCTGTAGGGTAAAATGAGTGGTATCATATAGGAGAGTGGTGTCTCAGAGAGCAGGGAACAGGGGTCTGCAGGCCTTCCTTACAGACAGCTGTGGGTAGGATGGTGGTAGGCAGTGGAGCTTACACTGTTCCTCTTGTTCTATTTGCTATACTCCAGCTACTCTGGTCTCTCTCTGCCTCAAACAAATACAGACTAGGCATTCCCTAATCTGAAAATCCAAAATCCAAAATACTCGAAAATCCAAAGTTTTCTGAATGCCAGCCTGCTGCCACAGGTAGAAAATTCCACACATAAGTATTTAACACAAACTGTGCTTCATGAATAAAATTATTAAAAACATTTTATAAAATTACCTTCAGGCTATAAGTTATATATAAAACATAAATTTTTTTTCAACTTGGGTCCCAGCCCTAAGATATCTCCTTATGTGTATGAAAATATTCCAAAATCTGAAAAAAAAAAAAATCTTAACTCCAAAGTACTTCTGGGCCCAAGCATTCAGATAAGGGATTCTCAGCCTGTACCAAGGTTGTTCCAAGCTCAGGGCCTCCACACTGGCCATCCCTTTGTCTGGAAAATTCTCAGAGCTTCTCAGGGCTGGTTCCCTCCCATCACAGAGAGCTCATCTCCAAGGTCACCTGCTTAGAGGGGCCTTCTCTGGCCATCATATCTAAAGTACCACCGTTTTCTGCTTCATTTTCTGAAAAGATACCATTATCACATTTGTTCACCTGCGGAATGTTAGTTTCTCTAACTAGTATGTGAGCTTCACAAGACAAAAATATCACCCCCTTTTGTTCACCACTGACTCCCTGCAGCACAGAATGACATCTGATGTGCACAGATGCTAAGAACTAACAACAGCAACAACAAAAGGAACAACAGTAATGATAATCTTTGGGTGAATAAACATAGGCGTATACAAAGCATAAGTCATTTCATCTCCTTCAATCTCATAAAGACTTTGACCTAAGTCTTATCTTTAAGATCCTTTCCAATCTTATAATGCCAGTTATATAACAGCCTGATATAATCTGAGAGACCCACAGGAATGTTAATGCTCAACATCCAGGGTAATATCTCAAGGCCGAGAGAAGAAAGGTCCCATGTATTATACCTTTAAAAAAAAAAAAAAAGAGAAGTCTCTTTATCAGGCCAAGATAACTGATCTCATTTGAGTAAAGAATGGTTTTACTTACACACCTTTCCTTCCACTTCACATTAATCCTTTAAGCTGTAGCTAGACTATATGCTTAAAAGGTAAGGCCAAGGGACACAATGATGATCCCACAGGTGCAGCTGTGCTGAGCCAGCTACCATTTTGGAACTTTGGGTGAGTTCTATTTGGTTTTGACTTCTCTTCTCATGTGTATACATGAGGCTTCCTAAACTGTAGAAGTAGTTTCATTCACCCAAGAATTGATAAGACCTTTATCCATTGGTCTTATTCCAATTTTTTGTTAAGCTGTTGAAAATAACTGAGTTCAGCTATATATTTCTTTCTGTGGCCATTCTTAATTCAATTCCTACGATGGCCCAGACCTTGAGCTCAGGAGGTGGGAGGTAGGAATCTTTTCTCAAGCTCCAACAAGTCTAATACTCTCTCCCTTTTAAAGTCTGCAGGGCATAAGGTCATTGGTATTCCACCACCCTACTCATTTATTCTCTGGCCAAAGGATTCAAATGCCTAGAGAGGCAGTTTGAAAGGTCGCAGTTATTTGGCAAAAGTCTCACTCTGCCTCGTTGATTGTGGTCCTGTGTTGCCTCTTCTACATTTTCCAACTCTTTTCCATTTCACTTTATTACAGAAGTATCTTTTCTTTCCCCCAAGCAGTTGCAGCATAACCTCCTCTCTCTCCTTCCCTTTCCCCTAATTCCGATGCACAGGACCAGAACCTCCTCCTAAGCAGGTTAATGTGCCTTTTGGGGTTGTAGGATCTTTATGAGGCTCAGAGACAGAATCCACCAGCCTCACAGCTCTGCCGGAGAAAGCCACAAAGCGGGGAAAGAAGGCAGGAAGACTCCGGGAGGCGAAGTTTGCCTTTTCTGATGACTGATCTAAGGCTTCGTATTTGAACTTTTGGTTTTATAGTTCTATAAAAGGCAGCTGACAAAAGAGAACCCATTTTGGGAGGGTCCAGCTGGCCAGGCTGAGCTGGGCGGGGCAGCCCTAACTTTTGAAAGCCAGGGCTGATTTTCATCCATGATGTCAGAGAGCCGACGAGGTTCCCACTGAGCCAGAGGATAGGAGAGCAGACAGCCCCAGCCTCGGCTCGGCCGATGCCAGCAGCAGCTTCAGTGCTGCCTTCCTGGCTCCTCTGCAAGATCTTCTCCTCCTCAGAGGCTCTTTGCAGTGTTTGGAAGGGAAGCTCCCTTGCTCGGACTGCGGGTGTCCGCTGCGGCAGGAGAGCCGCTCACCCCGCTCCTTGGCTTCCAGGCTCCCCCCACATCCCTGCTTGGACCAGCTCTCTGTTTCCTTTCGTTTCGGCGGTGGATACAGGGAGACCGTAGGGGCTGGCTGCTCGGAGGCCCACGTCCTTTCACAGACCTGCAGTCCGGAGCTCTCAGGCTCCAGCCCCCCGGCTCCTGCACTCGAGGGGGCAGCTTCTGCCTCCTTCTCTGACTCAGAAGCAGACCCTGGACCTCTGGAACATAGAAGCTACACAAAAAGAAAAGTGTTTGGGGATAGATGGTTGTTTTCAATTAATTTTTATTTATTTTATTTCATTTATTTTATTTTTTGCTTATTCACATCAAACTACTCCACCGCGCTGGCCCAAGCCCTGCCATTCCCTGTGGACAAAGCAGGTCGTTCTCCAAGCCCTGGGGGCTGAGGGTGAAGCAACTGCTGCTCACTCAGCCCTGACTCAGAGGAGGTTCCTTTTTCCTGGCCAGGAGCAGCCGCTGCCCAGTTCCAGGGAGAGGCCGGGAGGAGGCATGGAAGGGTGCCGAGAAGGGCAGTTGCAGAGCAGGCTGAGCGCTTGTTTCATGATTCTCAAAGGTTTAGAAGTGGAGTAGCTCTGGCCGGTCCCATGATGAGTCTAATCTGTGTGCTCGGCTCCTTCCTTTGGAGACTGACCAGGTCCACCCCAGGAGCCCTGGCAGCCAGACCAGAACGGAGTTGGAGCGAAACTCCAGGGTAACACTGCTCAGAGGCCTAAAGTACTAAAACCATCAATCATCATCAAGAATTATCATGCTATACAATTTAAATTTGCTTTGGTGTTTTCTTGGCTTGTCTTTGTGCTGTCCAGTGACACATTATTCCTGGACTCAGGCATCTATTAAAACACCAGATGTTATTTTCTGGGCCTACTGTGTGCTCGCTAGTAACCACCGCACAACAGAAAGGCATCTGGCAATCGAGCCTGAAACAACGTGGCATTTCACTGATTAATAAGTTCCCGGGGACCAGGGCTCTTTTAGCAAAGTTGCCACGAAATCAAAGGGGACAGGGGGCAAGGTATTTTCCTCTGTGCCATGGGAGGCTGGACATCAGGTGGCCCCCTGACACCCATGACCGATGTTTGGGGGTCTATATGGTTCCCTCAAGACTGCCCCCTTCTCTGACAGGAACGGTCCTGATTGGAGATAAACTTCAAGGAATCTTCCAAAGGGAATAGCGCTGGAGCTTCCTTCACTCCAGGGTAGTAGGGAGGGAGTGTACAACTTGCACATGCTCATGCCTCCCTTCTCTTCTTTGTGCTTCCCTTTGCTCATTTTTTATTCATTAAATGCTCATTGAGTGACAACTGATGTCCTCCTCATTGTGAAGAATTGCTGTATATCAAATATGGAAGGCAGATGCGTAACGCAAAAGATAAAAAACCTCTGTGACAACAGAGCAGCCCGTGAGCTTGGCAAAGAAACGAGTGGGGGTGAGCTGCGGGTGTCGCGCAGTGTGTGGGAGCAGATGGCGGCCTCTCTTCCACCTGTCCCGGTGAGGTCACAGAAACTGCTTGATTAAACAACATCCTTTTTAAAGCACTTTTTCATTATCTCATTTTACCATTACAATAGTCCCAGAGGGCAATCCCAGAGGACTTGTGCCCATTATAAAGATGAATAAACTGCGGCCTGCAGATAAGTAACTTGCCTTTTTTATGGTCAAATATGTATTTCTTGGCAGAAAAAGAACGTTACATCAGCACTTTGAGTTACTATCCAAGGACTCTAGCAGCTGCATCAGACTACGTCAACAGAGCTCCATCAAAAAATGCTTATTTTTCTTCCTTTGTTCTTAATTAATATTTTGGGTAGAGATATAACTTAAAAGAGCATTCCAGTTGATGTGTATTTTAATACTGCTACACGAAAAGCCAGGTAGATGACAGCATGAGAAGGACTCGACCCGCTGCTGCTGGCTTTGAAGGCAGAGGAGCAGCCAGGAGCTAAGCAATTCAGGCAGCTTCGAGACGCTGGAAAGAGGCAAGGAAACAGATTCTTCCCAAGAGCATCCAGAAAGGAACACAGACCTGCTGACACAATGATTTTAGCCCAGAGAGACCTATTTCAGACATCTGACTTCTAGAACTGTAAGACAATAAATTTGTATTGTTTTAGGCCATTAAGTTTCTGATAACCTCTTATGACATCCACACGAAACTAATACAGGATAATCTTCAGTCTGGATAACCCTAGCTGAATCCCTACTGGTCATGCCCTAAGCGCATCTCTGGGTTATTGCTTTGTGCACAGGAATCACCAAACAGGCCAGCTAGGAGGGCTTTGAGAATGTCCCAGCCTCGCTAATCCTCCGAGGCCACTTGCAGGGTATTGCCTTGTCATGGCCACATCCACATTGGTGCATCTGGCCCCTTTGCCACTGTAGCTGACGCCTGGTTAAAGGGGCCCAGCTGCGAAGGACACAGACGGGGTAATAGCTGTGCAACACGAGTGACCTCACGGCTCGCGTTTATTGGCAAAATGCAGCTTCAACGAGTCACCACTAGTAAAAGAAATCACAAAGCCCAGGGCTCTTTGAGGAGGTCAGGGCCACAGATGTCAAACAGGTAAGTTTGGTTGGACCTGCACAAACTCCTCATGCCAAGACATCTTCACCACCTACCTGTGGACAGAGGATAGTCACCCTGATGTGATGCTAATTTTGACAGTCTGCAGACTGCAGGTGATCATGGCCCCATCTGTGAAACTCACAGGAAATGGCCCAGCAGAGATGGGCGTGGAGATGCGGAAAACTCCAGGCTCTCTGCCTGGGTGGCCGTGGAAGTGTCCTGTAAGTCACAACTATGAAGAGACACCAGTGCTCAGCGGATAAACTATAAACCCAAAGATGCCTCCTTGTTTACTTTTTCCCTTTAAAAAAATACTTGATTTCATAACACAGTTTTACTGATTAGCACATGAGGGTGGGGGTAGTCCTTGTTCTCAGCATAACTTAAGAAAATAAGTCAAAGCCCTGAATCCACAATTCACTTGCCTTCTCTACCTCTCCCTGGTTATCAACCACTTAGCTTCCTTGAGGCCATCTTCCTCCTTTGCAGAGGGTAGATAATATTAATGGCAAATTCAGGGTGTGCTTTGGGAGATTCAATGAGTCAATGACTAACACAGACAATCAATAAATATGAATTTCCTTGTTTCATCCCTTCTTGTCTACATAAGATTAAGCTACATTATCCATATGGGTCTTCATCTTCCAACTAGGTCCTAGCCCTCTGCCTTTAAAAATGACCATAAATAGTTCCCCAAATGGCAGCGACCATTACATTTTAAAATTCTTCTGTGGATCATCATACAGATTCTAGTCTCCGTGGACTCATCCTTTCCTTCCGACCTTCCCAAGCCCACTTGCTTCTGTTCTGTCCTCAGCAGAGATATGGACTGCTTCCTACCTTCTGTTCACTAATAATACAGCTCTTTGCAGTTTCTTGAGACTGTTCCCTTGACATCACACAGATGGCATTTAGGAGGCTCTTCATTGAAGGTGTTTGTTTACTGAAGTGTTGTTAGGGTGCAGGCACTCAAATCTTCACGTCCAATGTCATGCTATAAAGAGGTTCATTCACCGAGTCCCCATAACACATTCCTTCCCTCCACGCATATAGGTCAGAAGGATGCCGTGATGGTTTAATCAGGGAAGCACCTCCCAAAGACGTTTGCCTGGTTCTCAAGTTCAACCCAAGGCCGGGATGATGGAATGCCATTCCCCTCTGATAACCAGTTTGTTGGCTTAGGAGGCAGAAACCCAAACCTCTGGTCAGGCCCTCAGTAGGCCTTTATTCCTACTGTGGTCCCTTGTCCCCTAAACCTTGTCATTGAAGGAAGAGATGACTCTTGTTGTGCCTGTCCTCAGAATAGAAACAGAATGCTTTTTAATGATGCATTCTCTGAACTCTACCAAAACCACCAGAGGTAGGAAGAAGAGAGGATAGAGAGGGTGTGGCCTCTTTGGGGTCACTACCATCAGCTTGGTTCAGGGTCTGGCTCTGCTCGACTTTTCATGGAGTCTTCTCTGGGCCTCGATTTCTCCTCTGTAAAATGGCATGGGCAGAACTGAACAATCTCCACGGTCTATTTAAGCTCGTGGACTCTGTTTCTCAGTTCTCTCATTTTCAATGTTGTGATGATACCTTTTTGTCCCAGGCCAGGAAAGGCATTGTAGGGGTTCCTGGAAAAATATTATTGGTGTGTTATGAAATGTGTTTTATCTTCCAGTGCTAGCTGCTACTCTATGTAGAAGTACTCCATGAGGCAAGCTCCCTAGAAATAACGACTACGAGACAGTCTGTCAATGAGTATTTATGAAGTGCTATACTAGGCTGGGTACAGAGACACAGAAGACACAGCCTCTCCCTCAAGGAGTGTGCATTCTAATGAAAGACGATGGCAAAACAATACGAGGGGTGCTCTGGGGAAGAGAAAATGGAGTGATGTGATTGTAGACGACTGGGGGAGGTACCCTGGCTGGGTGGAAGGGACCAGGGAAAGCCCCTCTCAGAGATTCTGGGTGAAGATTAGAGGAAAGGGAATGAGTGGTCCAGGTAGAAGGAACAAAAGTGCATAGGCCTGCTGTGTTTGAAAGGCCAGAGGAAATCCAGAAAAGTAAGCAATGACCAGATCATTAAGGCTTGTGGACCATGGCTGGGAGATTAACTTTAATGTAAAGGATTTTATGATCGGATCTCAGTGACATGAGCTGGAGCTCTTAAACCCAGAGGAGTCCGTGAAATCTCAACTATAGCTAAAATAAAATAACTTATCATCCCATACAGTGGTAATTCACGGAGAGAGCCTGGGTGGCTACGTAGTGGACAGAAGCAGCCTCTCTCCCAGCTGATTTGGCAGGTCTGCCTGGGAGAGCTGAGATCCGAGAAGGTGTCCCAGTGATGGAAGAGGGGGAGGTCGGTCAGCCAGAGTGGAGAATGCACCTTGCTCAAGGTGTGCTTGGGAGAAGGAATGGGATAAAGGAATGCAGGAGGGGGTAGGTAAATTTGCATGGGAGGACCCAGAGCAATGCTAGCATCCTGGTGGAGACAGAGAGAGAAGAAGTGTGGGGACCCTGGTTCCTGAAATAAGCTTATAACAGGCAAGAATTATGATCAACATGGACCCCCCAGCCCACCCCAACTTTTCCACTTCTCATGCAGACCTTCCACACATGCACTGGCCAGAAATTAGACAAGACAAGAATTTCCCCAATGATGGCCTACACTTTCTTTTCCCACCACCTTGTAAGCATCAAGATATATGTGTATTTTTTTCAATATATGTGTCTTGGTAATTATTCCCTACCTATTCTCTTATCAGAAAAGTTTTAATTTTGGGGTTGATTATCGAAAGTAATATTTAGATTAATTTAAAATCACAGTAATAGTCAATCTTATTCCTGCCAGTCAAAGACTATTCTTAATATTTTGATGTATTTATTTCCAGGCCTTTTATGTGCATACATATATATTTATAGATTTTGTAATCATCATTGGAATACTATTGCATATTCAATTTTGGACCCTGATTTATTTTCACTATAAACTTTTTCTATATTGTTAATATGTGTTAAACTCATTAATTTAATGGCTGATAATATTCCTTCATAAGGATATATCAGAATTTATTTCCTTATTTCCCTATTATTTCACTTAAAAAAAAATAGTTGGTAGTACTTGCTATATATTAGTACTGTGCAACAGATCTTGTTCCTAAAAAGTTACATGTGTCATCACATTGAATCTTCATGACAGCTCTATGAGTGGGTACTATTTTTAATTCCCATTTTACAGAATGAGGAAAGGGAGGCTTAGCAAGTTTTGGTATCTTGCACAAAGTCATCTCAGCCAGAAAGAGGTGGACCTAGGAATATCATCATTTCAGGGAATAGTCTCACCTTTACGTATTTGTATCTCCCAATACTTGCTCAAGATAGCTTCTCAGAAGTGGAATTTCTAAATCAAAGGGTATAACCTTTTTTCTTTTTAAGGTTCTAATGTATATGGCCAGTTTATTTTGCAGCATCACCCCCAGCCAACAGCGTCTGCAGCTGTCCGTGTGAAGACATCCTCCAAAGACTGTTGCGGTATTACAGCTGGTTTTGCTGTTCTTTGCTAATTACTGAGGCTGAACTTGTTTGTTCATAGGTTGATACTTTTGTGTTTTTCTTCAATGAAATGTCTGTTCATACCCTCTGCCTATTACCAACTGGGACTTTTTCAGTACATTTGGGAGGGCCTTTTGTATACTTAAGGTGTCACATCATTTTTTGCTTTGGTATATTTGTGTCATGTGTTTTGTTTTGTTTCTGAGTTTACTATGTGCCTTTTAATTATCCTGTAATTTTTCTTAATGGAAAACAGGGTTAGCAAAGTTTTTCTATAAAGGGCCAAATAGTAAGTATTGCAGACTTATGTGGACCTTATGTTCTCTACTGCAACTACTCAGTGCTGCTGCAGTAGCCTGGAAGCAGGCAGGGGTAGATAATATGTAAACTAATGGGCACAGCTAGGTTTGGGCCATGGGTCATAGTTTGCAGATCCCTGATGTAAACGATGTTTAACTCTTGTGTTAGGAAATCCACCAATTTCTCCGCTCTGAGATATTCTGGGTTCCCTGCTTTTATATGCACCTAACCCAGATACTCGATGGGCCAGTTCAAACACCAGCTTAGTGGTTGGTTACAGTTCAATATCTTGCTCCTAATTGTCACTTCTTCCTCCAACCCTCCACACACGTTAGAATGTCTTCAAATTCCTTTGCTTTACTTCCTTTTGCTTCTCTTTTTGCCTTCTCCCTCCCTTCTTTACTGGAGTACCAAGCAAATTCTCTTCCTCATCTCTAGCACGGCCAAGTTTATCGCTCCATCACCTGTACTGCTCCCCTTTCTATTTCAGAAACTTTCTCCAATAAATGAGTTCCATTCATAAGTAGAAGTGGAATTGTGATGAATAAATTCTTCCCCATCTCCTCACACAAAAGCAAACAAATCCAAACTTGAAATCAGAGATCTATCCACCCCTGTTTTATTTTTGGTTTCTTTTTTGTGCATTGGATTATTTAGTCCTTTTGGTCTTTATATTGTGGTGTGTGCTTCGAGAAACGATGCCAACTTTATTTCAAATAGTTAACCACTTATCCCAAAAATAGACCTCAGTCTATGAAGAAGAGTGAGTTTATGATTAAATTTGGCATTCAAAATTAGAGCAGAAAGAATCACTAAATAATGCTGGAACATCTTCTCAGTGCATTTCTCTGCCTATCAATTTTTCTACCACCACCATGCTGTTCTGATTATAATCTATCATAATAGCTCTTTAGAATTTTTTTGGCTACTTTCACCATTTGTGCTTCCAGATAAACGTTAGAATCACTTTTTCAAAGGCCCCTTTGGCCCATACTATCAGGATTTTTATTAACATTATTTAAATAATAAAATAATAGAGAAATAATGTGTATCTTTATACCATCTGATCTTCTGATCTAGGAACATTTATGCAAATCTGTGTATCTTTTTTGTAAAATTGTTTCATTTTTATCATAATTGATCTCAAAAAAGCTCTGAATTTCATATTTGAATTGAAAAGTTTGAAATGTATTAACTAGTGATTGCTTCTCTAAGAGCATAATTTACTAGCATTTTCATGTGTGATTTTTACATGAATCATCATTAATGAAAGAATTTTTTATTTCCTTCTATAGTAAATATCCCTTGACTGGGCACAGTGTCTCACACCTGTAATCTTAGCACTCAGGGAGGCCAAGGCAGGAGGATTGTTGAGCTCAGGAGTTTGAGACCAGCCTGGGCAAGAGTGAGACCCTGTGTCTACTAAAAATAGAAAAATTGTCCAGGCGTGGTGGCGCATGCCTGTAGTCCCAGCTACTTGGGAGGCTGAGACAGGAGGATTGCTTAAACCCAAGAGTTTTAGGTTGCAGTTAGCTATGATGATGCCACTGCACTCTAGCCAGGGTGACAGAGCAACACTTTGTCTCAAAAAAAAAAAAATCTAGTTCTTTCATTGGGTCTTTCTCCTCTCTCTTCCATATTGGTCATTTTCTCTTTTGTCTTTTCTATCTTTAACTTTTTTCTCTGCATTCTGGGAATTTCTTACGTTTGCTCCATATCACTAATTTCATTTTCTACAGTGTCATTTCTACTCTTTACCATCTCCAAGACAGACATGATTTCCAAAATTACAACTTCTGTTACCATGTAGTTAATCTATTTCTCTTCAATCTCCTTTTTATTCTCTGTTGATTGACTTTGTTGTACTCAGAGGATGCAAGAATGGTTTGGACTCTATCAAACAATAACAGAAAAATCAAGAGGAGAGAACAGGTTAAAATGAAAAGATAGAGAAACAAAGAAGTTGTTTTTCTTTTTGTTTTGTTTTTAAATTCTGTTACTTCCTATAGGAAATAATTTTCAGAGGTATACTTTTATTTTAGTTTTTAGGATAAAGTTCTGTTTTCTTTATGTTAGATTTTTTTCTTCCAGAGGTATCAGGTTGACTTTTTTTCTCTTTCTCCTACAAGAAAGAGGGTTCTATCCAAAGGCAGTGTTTGCAAACAGCTTCTGCATTTGGGGTTCCCTTAGTCTCTCTCACTGTTCACTTACAAGTTGACTGAAACTGCATCTCATCTGGAGGGTAAGTTGAATAAGTAAATGAATTATAAAGAGACAGGTTAATGAATACATTCCCTAATCCCCTTTCCCAGAAATATTTTGAAGATTCCTGCCAAGATGTTCACAGCTGAGACTTTCAGGTCTAAGACTACTGTACTCTTTCATCTATGGATGGTGACATTTGTTAGATATTTCTCCGAGATGTCCAAGATATACTCCATAAGCCTCCGCAGGAGGAATGCACAGAGCCGTGGGAACCTGCCAGGAGTGTAGGAGGCAGATACACTCTGCCCTACAAATGTCATTTCCAGGCACAGAAGATGCAAGCAGCGACTCAGCCTGTGACTCAGTGATTCCCAGCTGTGTGGGTGCTAATTACATGAACCCCAAAGGTTAAACATGGGCCACTGGGCATTGAGTATTGGTCTTAAATAGCACAGGAGCTAGGTAGAGACCAGAAGGACCCTGGAGAGGAGGTGCTAACTATGCCTCCTTGGGATCCAGTAGCAGGTGTGGTAATATTCAGACAGAAGCAGGGAGAATGAATTATGGAGCACTGCACAGCTACTCTGTAGCTCTACTCCAGCATTAAAGCATTCTTCTGAAGGGCAGTGTCACATAGTGGTTAAGAGTTCAAAGTCTGTCTCTGATCTAGTACCGTCTATCACACAGCCATTTTTGTTCACCTCTTCATTAAGGACAGGGAGGTGAATCAGCTCCTCAGCCTGTCATTGGGGTCATGTAACTAGTTTTGGCCAATAAGCTGTGGGCAGAAGTGATATGTGTCATTCCCAAAATATAACTGCTTGTAGGAGCACTCTCTGCCCCACTGTGGCAACAGGGGCCATGCTCTCAGAGTCTGAGCTTTCATGACAGTAATACCTCCTTCGTTCTGGGTCTTTGAGTAATTGGATGGGCCCGTAACACAAGCAAGGAATAAACTTTTGTGGCTTTAGGCCATATAATTTGAGGATTATAGGTGGGCTTTGAGGGTTATTGGTGGGTTTTGATCACCACATCATAACCTTGTTTATTCTTACAATCTCTTATTAACGAGTGATCATGAGTGACTTTCTGAACTTTCCTAGGTATCAATTTCCTCATTTGTTTAAGGGAGAAAATTGCAGCACTCGCCTTACAAAAAAGATAAAAAAAAAAAAACGTATTGCTCATAAAATGTTTAATGACATGTCCAGCACATAATAAGTGCCTTGCAAATGTTACCTCTTAGCCAAACTTGACTATGCAGGAGATAGAAAGCAAAATGAGAGTCCGTCTGTCAAATTATCTCAACTCATGTGTGAGAAGAGAAGAGAGGAGAGGAGAGGGGAAGGGAGGGGAGGGGAGGGGAGGAGAGGGGAGGGGAGGGGAGGGGAGGAGAGGGGAGGGGAGGAGAGAAGAGAAGAGAAGAGAAGAGAGGAGAGGAGAGAAGAGGAGAGAAGAGTAGAGGAGAGAAGAGAAAAGAAAAGAAAATAAG
>CAUYSK010053463.1:0-22337 GCA_963575035.1 Avahi laniger | reverse complement strand
AAAAATATATATAGAAAAAAATTAGCCGGGCATGGCGGCACATGCCTGTAGTCCCAGCTACTTGGGAGGCTGAGGCAGGAGGATCGCTTGAGCCCAGGAGTTTGAGGTTGCTGTGAGCTAGGCTGACGCCACGGCACTCGCCCCAGGCAAGAAAGTGATACTCTGTCTAAAAAAAAAAAAAAAAAAAGAAAACCGATGCTTTGTTTGACACACTTTTCAATTATCTATAAATATCTTTTTGATATATTTACATATATCTGTGCCAAATTAAATATTTAAAAGAATTAAAAAGGGATGCAAATCATGAAGAGAAAAAGGAATTTATACTTTTAATTTTGTTTTTTATTAAAATTAATCAAAAACTAACTTTGTATTCTAAGAATGCTTTATTTTCATTATTCGTTTAAAAACTAATAAAATTTTCTAAATTTTTAAAGATCTGCTATCATTTATAACAATTCATAAAATATTAAAACACAGAAGTAAGAAAACACCTACCTCACAGTAATATTGAAATGCTTGGGACTTATCTCCTTCACTATCATATAATTCTCCCAGTTTAGATAAAGCTCTAGAATCAGTTGGAACGACACTGATCAGCTGCATTAGCCATTCAATGGCTTGATTGGGATCTTCCATTAATTCATATCTTTGGCAATGTCAGTTAAGGATAACATAATTTTTCTAAATTTATTAATCAGTAAGCAAACCTAAAAACAACATTCCAATAAAAATATTTCTTATCCTACAGGAAAAGTGCTATTTTATTCTGGTTGCTCTGGCTTTCTTCAGGGCTGGAGATGGGAAACGGATCAGCATTATCTGTAACACTCTTGCTCCCTGTATATACCTTGCTTTCCCTTTTGCTTCATTATTATCCACTAAGATCAATTCCTAAATTTCTAGTGGAATTATTCAAAGTATTGTCCAAAATTTGTCCTTAATAAAAATACCTGAATGTTGTATTCAATTATTCTCTCTCTCTTAATATCTCAGCATATTAAGGGAATAGTTTTCATGTATTTTTCCTATGAGTTTTCCCTAACTAGATTATAAGCCTAAGGATACGGGATTATTTTTTTTTTAACTTCCTCTAGTACCCAGTAAGTCATATGCATATATTCAAATAATTTATTCATACCAATACTTATTGACTACTTACTATTTATTTTTATATTAGATGTCTTAATGAAATGAAAATATTCCAAAGTTCTATTGAAAAAGAAGGGTGTCTCCTGTTTTTAATGATGACAAATGTGATGCCATGAGAAAAAAAATAAGAAAATATATTCAAACAGCCTTAAGCATATCAATTGCCTGACTGCATCCGAACTGATCAGGAACTAGGTAGTAAAAGATCATGATACTGGCAGTTTCATAGAAATTAAACAATAAACAAAACAAAATAAAAGGAATAACTATGCCATCTGCTATAAACCTAAATTTCTTTTATAAAAAAAATTTTAATCTACGCTATCAAAAGTACAGCAGATAGTAAGTACTTAAAATTATTAAAGGTATACCTCACAATATATGTTTTTCTAAACATATTTTTATAAAATTTATATCAAGATGATAGATAACTTAAAAACCTACCTATGATTTTAACCTTTCCCAATGTTGTGGTCAAAACTTATTAAAATAAAGAGAGAAATTAAAGCACTTTTCAACTAGTGTGAAAGATATGAAAAACATTAACAAATTTCTGCTTTTCTAATTGAAGGCAGAGGTGAAGCGGGGGGGGGGGGTACTAAAGAAAGCTAAGAGTTGAAGAAACTGACATGACAGCAATGTTTTACTGTTTTACATTCCCAGAGTTCTAAACGTAACATTGGCATATACCGTATACATAGAGTAAATGACTACTGAATGAATGGAATTAATGAATGGGCTCATGTAAAGCACTGCATAATTTTGGAGGGTAAAGGTCTTCGGAGAGTTACCTACATGGCAGCTAAAACGAATAAGAAGACTTATCCAAACTTAATCAGTAGCACTAATCAGTAATGAATAATATTTTCCTTTTAATTAGTAAGTTAGTGCTTCAATGATACTCTGCCACAAGCCTCAGCATTAATATAGTGGCTTAAAGCATCTAATGGACTTTCGATAAATGACATGGGTACTAAAATGTCATACTCCATTACTTCAATTACTATTTCCAAAAATTCATAAATAATAGCTTTAACTGTTAACTAATTCCTCTTACAGTGCAAATGATCTTTTAAAACAGGATCACTGAACTGCTATTTTATCACGTTTCTCTGCTATTTAGATTATCCTCATCAATTACTTCACTAGTTAAATTTATTTAATAATTAGTCCTCAATCACCAATTGAATGAATTAACAACTGTCCTTAAGTTTTTCAAATAAGATACACGTTTGCTATCTGGTAAAGAACTTGGGCGCTGTTTCGCAGAATTGCATGAAGTTTCAGGAAACAGTCCAACGCCTCATCTAACCGGTTTAGCTTCTTATAGGTAAGGCCTTAAAAAAAGAAAAAGAAAAAAAAGCCTATAAGCATTATTACGACATTAATTTACTCAAAGTAACAGAATGAATCTTTAAATATATGTGAATATTCATCCAGAAGAGAAAATGAAGATGAACTGAGGACTTTTAAAAAGAATAATCGGGGTGGGGCTACAAAGCTTCAGTGGTTTTAGAAGTGTGGTGCGGCAGGAATAGACAAGCAGATCCATAGAATAGAACAAAGAGTTCAGAAGTGGACTCAGTTACCTGATTAAGTTCATGGACATTTAAAACCAGTGAGGAGGAAGGGACTAGCAATAAATGGTGCCAGGACAACTGAGTATACATAAAGGAAAAAATGTAGATTCTGATCCATAAAAAATGAATTCAAAGTTTATTTTAAAACTAAATAGAAAAAACAAAGCTATAAGAATATGAAAAGAAAATATAGAAAAATGATTTTATAATCTTGGGGTAAGAAAAGAGCTTCATAACGCAATAAACAAGTGAAGCCACAAATTTTTTAAAAGCAAATTTGACTATATAAATAATAGAAAAACTATTTGATAAAAGAAATTACAAACAAAGTTAAAAGTCAAGCAATGGAGTAGGGAAAAATATTTAAAACTTACAAAACAAATAAAGAACCTGCCTAGGAAGTAAGTGCTCTCCCCCCCCTGCGCCAGTACCGCTCTCTTCCCAGGTGCCCAAACGGTCACACCCTCCTTTTCTTCCAGCGTGACTGGAAACACCGCATTCTCAGTGAGGCTTTCCCAGATTCCATCCAAAATTGCTAATCCCTTCCTGCCTCCCCTATTTTCCAAGGTGGGTAGCAGGCCTGTCTTCCTCTGAGACCGAAGTCTTCTCCAGGAGGACAGATCCAGTTGACTGATGGGCAGGTCGCCAACTGAACAAGCCAGACAG
The DNA here is from genome assembly GCA_963575035.1 of Avahi laniger. NCBI lineage: Eukaryota > Metazoa > Chordata > Mammalia > Primates > Indriidae > Avahi > Avahi laniger. The sequence goes on along the minus strand of CAUYSK010053463.1, from coordinate 18,939 downwards.
ATTGGCTTATGGCATAGTGCCAACGCAACATCCTCACTCATGAACCCAGAGACTCCACTCAGCTCTTAGCTGCAAACTCCCGGATACCAGGAGACAGCCCAAGATCATAAGATCATCAGATATCTGATCAAAGGCCATAACATGAAAAAGAGAATAAAACAAGCAAACCAAAAAGCAAAAAACACCCATGCAGTGAGGAGAAAACTTCAAAAAAGACTTCAGTAATAACTCAAGAGACAAAATCCAGTAGTGTGTGGACATGTGTTTGCCACATTGGAAACTCACCCCCAGGGAGTGACGATGCCCACTTTAGGAGACCTCCAAAAGTCAGGGAAGAGAATGTGACGGCGGTGAGCCTTCACGGTTTGTAATATTTTGTTTATTAAAAACAAAATGTGAAGTAAATACGGCAAAATAATAAAATGTGTTAAATGGAGTGGTAGGTACATGGGTATTTAGTTTTTATGTGCACTTTTTTATATGTTTAAATTGTTCATAATTTCCAAGAAAGAAAATTATATTTTTTTCCACCTAGTAGTTTGGCAGAAGTTAAAAAGAATGATAATATCCAATATCATCAGGAGTTTTAGGAATCAGTCTTACATACTATGGTAGAAATAAAAATTGGAAAAGTCTTTTAGGAGGGCAGTATGGCAACCCTGATCCAAATTTTGCATGTGCATATCTTTTGAATCATTAATTACACTTAAAATAATCTATAATCTGGAGGTAGTAGTCTTCTTTTTAATTTTATGTTAGAAGAAAGTCAACTCCTAATGCACTGCAGCTCTTTAAGCAAAACAAAAAGAAAACAAAACACACACACATATACACAAAGCAAAAACTAAATACACAAACAAATAATGCAAAAAGCAATTTGCCTTGTTTCACTTACCAATATTATAAAGTGCTTCGGTACAAGAAGAATCATTTCTTAGAGCCTCTTTATAGAATTCAGCTGCCTTCTCATAATCACCATTTGCAAAAACTGTATTCCCTTTATTTGTAAGAGCTGATGGATTATACCTATCAGAGTTCACAGCTAAATCTGCATAGCTACTGGCTTGTGCAAATTCATTTTCCTAAATAAAGTAAAAATGTATACAAATTATTTAAATTTCTTCATCTTTTCTGACTATTCTGAGATTATAGATATAAACAGACTTTCTGAGATTACAGATACGAACAGAAACAAATATTTTACGTATCTTGGTCTTGATAAGCTCATTCTACAAAAGATTTTTAATCATCACGATCAACTACCCAAGTTTCTTATGATTGACTTCTCCACAACCTCATGGTTTGAATCACAACACTATTTATATGTAGGCGGTTCCGTGTGGAACGCCCAAATCCGTGTCAGCATTTACCACAGCACTCCCCTTCCCACCTGAAGCCCTGAAATAGCTGTCGAGGCAGCACTACCCTCCCTGCCCCTAGCACACGGGCTGCGTCACCTACTAGGTCTCTGCACTCTTGCAATAAATTGTTTTATCTCCCTCTCCACCGCCAAACACTCGGTCAGGACTTTGTCATCCATCGCGCGAGCTACAGGAACCTCTCTATTCTCAAATACTGTGGCCGATTGTGCCAGGTCAGCTTGGTTAAGCCAGGAACTACATTTCTTAGAAGCCCCTTCCCTGCATGGTTCTAGTCCAGACTTGGCCAAAACAGGAACTTGTGTGGCATGTGGAATGCTCTCTGAAGGCCTTTTTCTTGTCGTCAGATGCAGGACAGATGCAGAAATGCCCATGGGTGTCAGCCCTTCCTCACTCACTCTACTCCATGTCCAGCTCTTTCTCCCCACTGTGACCTGCCCCACAACAGGGCTTGGCTGTGGACCCACCAGGAGGCAGCTATGCAGAGGCATCTGCTTCCCACAGACCTCCCATGGAGGCCCTCTAGGTTCCGTTGTGGCAGCTGGACATGAGTGGCCGGTCACTGACAGTTACTCCTCCTCAGACCCACCCTCCCCAGGTACCTTCCCCCGCATGGCTCCTCCTGAGATGTCTGAGACCTCATTCCCATATCCCTTCTCCCACAGCACTCACAGTCACGGCCCCCTGGTTAAACTCTTTGAAAACCGAGAAATAACTCACATAATAAAATTGGCCCTTTTTATAAGTACAATTCAACAGCATTTAGTAAAGTTGTGCAATCATCACTGTGTCTATTTACAAAACATTTTTCCCCAACCCCGTACCCGTCGGCAGTCACTCCCCATCCTCCTATCCCCTAGCCCCTGACAACCACGAATCTGCTTTCTGTCTCCATGCCTATTTTGGACGTTGCATATAAATGGAATCATACAATATGTAGCCTTTTGTGTCTGGCTTCTTCACTTGGCATGGTATTTTTGAGGTTCATCCACATTGCAGTGTGTATTAGTACGTCATTCCTTTCTATGGCTGAATGATATTCCATTGTATAGCCACACCGCAGAGTTTTTATCCATTCATTGTTGATGGACACTTGGGTTGCTTCCTCTCACCTTTCTGGTTACTATGAATAATGCTGCTATGAACATTCACATGCAAGTTTTTGCGTGGATTCTGAATGAACTCTTATACAAAAACTGGTACCTGCAACTAGGGTGCTGCTGTCACATGTGTTTAGCAGGCTTTCATACTTACTAAGGACCAGTGACTGCAATGGGCCACCATCTCTCCCCTTTCTGCATGAAAGTGTCTGTTACAATTATTAATATCCTGTTCTTATCTCACCACTGTATGCTGAGGACATGGAGGGCAGATGACATGTTTCTTCATTCACAGACCTTTGGATCAAGATGAAAGAGGAACTGTGCCTGAGAAGGCCGCATCCCTATCCAGACCTGATGCAGACCGTGGGCCTTTGAGCCTGATGCTGTGACTGAATGAGGCTCTGAGTTTTAGCAGGGCTAAGTACATTCTGCATATGGGGGGACACCAATAATTGGGGCTCCGGTACCGGCAGTGGTAGATTGTTATAATAATGGCCTCCAATGGATCATATCTCCTAGTATTCATGCCCTAGTACAGCTCTCGCCCATGTTTGTTTAGTCCCCCCAAAAAAACTAATAAACTGATTGCACACAGCAGCTGCTATGCACCTCTGCACTGGAGTTTGCTCTCATGGAATCAAGTCCCATGTAAGGAGTCTGGGGTCTCCTACTGGAACGGCTCTGAGAGAAGACTGAGTCTCCCTCAGCTAAGTGCCAGACATGAGGCAGGCATCTGGACCATCCATCCTTAGTCGAGCCTCGGATGATGGCAGCAGCATGAGTAACTTTAAGCTACTGAGTTTTGGGGCAGTTGATTACACAGCAACAGAAAACTGATATAACTATATGTTGGACGCCAACAATATACTTTCAACTATGTATCATACACAACTACATAGCAGACTCACCACTTTCATCAAAACATTCTTAACTGCAACCAATTTCTTCAGAAGCAGGTACAACTAATTACTGTTCAGGTGCTCCAACAGCTCTGCTCAGTTGACTAAGTCTAACAATTATCTTTCTTGCTTCTTTAAAATTTATTGGTCTCCTCCTACACATTCATCAAACTTGGTAAAGATTTGATCACTAATTTGGTCACAGAATTGATTAGTGATTTTCTAAATTCAAAACTTAATGGCCATAATAGACACTGTTCCTCACCCCATGGACATGTCTTTCAGAATTGCCAGGAATGCCACTGGCCACCGGCCTCAGCAGGCGGCCCTCTCTGGAAACTGACCTGTGAAGAGAGGAGGCACCTTGCCTGCTTCCTGGGGATGCCCCCTTTCCAGGGGAGCAGGCTACATCCAATGACTGGTTGATGCAGAGGGACAAAGGGCCAACCCCCTCACCCCTACTGGGGACAGTGTTACGGGCCCAGCCCCACTTCAGAGCATCCTACAAGGCTGGCTAAGGCCTTGTGGTGGTGATTGCATCATAGCCCAACTTCTGCCTCTGCCCGCAGGTGCTGATCTACAGAGCTCTGCCCCGTAGCAGGCAGATCTCCATCTCAGCGTCTGCCGTCTCACCAGCATCAGGGGCTTTTTCTGAGCCTTCTTTCTCTTGTACTGCCCCGCTGGTCTCAATACCGCTCCCTCTGTGTGCCCTCCTTACTTCAAAGACATCACACTACCCTGGTTCTTTTCTTGTCCTCTTGATCTGATCCTTACTCTTGCCTCCTTAGTGTATGTCTATCCCAAAGTTAGTTCTCAGTTCTGTGCTATGATCTCACCCGTGGACAGATCATCTGTTTTCAAAGCTTTAACCTCTACAGAGATGATTATCAAATTTCATCTCCAACTATGGTTTACCTTCTGTGACAGTTCTACATGTTTCCTGGATATGTCTATTTCCATCACTACAAAAAATGTTTAAATATATTTAAAAACAAACTCAGCATCTTTCTCCCTAATCTGCACCCTCTTCTGGGCATGCAACTGGTACCACTCTCTTGGCCAGCAGATTTACAACTCTGGAGTCATTCTTCAACCAGTGGTTTTGATCTCTTTCTTCATCGGAACACAAGAGGGATATAACACCTTTCCACCAGCAACAGCAGTTCAGCACAGCAGTGATTCTTTTTTCTTTTTTTGAGACAGAGTCTCACTCTGTTGCCTGAGCTAGAGTGCCATGGCGTCAGGCTAGCTCACAGCAACCTCAAACTCCTGGGTTCAAGCGATCCTTCTGCCTCAGCCTCCCGAGTAGCTGGGACTACAGGCACGTGCCACCATGCCCGGCTAATTTTTTCTGTATATTTTTAGTTGTCCAGCTAGTTTCTTTCTATTTTTGGTAGAGACGGGGTCTCGCTCTTGCTCAGGCTGGTCTCGAACTCCTGAGCTCAAATGCTCTGCCCGCCTCGGCCTCCCAGAGTGCTAGGATTACAGGCGTGAGCCACCGCACCCAGCCATGGCAGTGATTCTTAATGGTGCACAAATCAGAAGCTCTAAGAGGGACTGGAAATGTGGTTTAACAAACCACAATGACTCTCATGTACACCTCTCCTCCCAACACTTTCTCATCTCTGTGTGTCTGTTTCTTCTGTTAGCCTGCCCACAAACGCCCCTTTCTCTCTTATCTACATTCTGATCTTCCCCATCGAACTCCTCTACGAAATCTTTTTCAAAAGCCCTAAATTAAAATATTTGCCTCCTCTGAATTTCTGAAGCACTTATCTATGTTAATTTATTGTTCTCTACTTTGAACCTTCCTTCCTAGTCTACCCACCTGCCTCCTTTGTTCCAAATTAAGAAAGCTCCCTTTTAAGGAGCTTTCAGGCTTTTGGTATTCCCAATGATTGGCATCCAGTAGATGCTCAATGAATGCTTGTTAAAGATAATACCCTGCAACCTTATATAAATCGTTTAACCTAAGATATCACTTTCTTTATTACTAACACAAAGAAGTTAAAATACATCTCTAGCTCATCTTCTAGCTATGCACGCCACAATTCTATAACGTGATGCTTACCACCACGGTTTTTCTCCCTCTCTTCTCCTTCAGAGATGGTCTTCTCACTTATTTCTGCAAACTCAATCTTTGACCTGGCACTTGTCATGATCAGATCCACTATAGCCCTGATTCTGCTTACATTCTCCAGTAGTATTCTCTGGGGCCTCTCCTTAGTCATGATCCTCAGGCAGAAATTTAGCAATATAGAAATGCCACATGGTCAAATCTTAGTTGTAAAAAACAAAACTTACCAAATAATACAGGAATGAGAGGTTGGTTGCAGCTGCACTTTTCACTCTACTGTCCTTTTTTTCAAACATTTTTAAGGTCTCTACAGCCTAGAAATAGAGTATTTGAAGGTTACTACCATTGTAATATGACAGTACTCAAGCTTATGGCTGGAGAAAAGATCAGATTTGTATGAAAGGTAAGTAAGATCAGGGAAGGGCATAAGAGGGGTGGATTAATATGTTCAAGAAAACAAATGCTAAGAGAAGAATTTCATTCAAGAATTAGAATTTATAAAAAAGAATAAAATGGAAATTCTGGAACTCAAAATATAATAACTGAAATTAAGAACACAGAGATAAGTCTAGCAGCAGATTAGATATAGCTGAAGAGAGGACTGGTGACTGGAAGAAAGGTCGTAGTAAATACTGAGTCTTAGGAGTCATGTGATGCAATTTAGTGTTTATCCTGCACAATGGGGTGGGGAACAGGGCTTGAAAGGTTTTGCCTATGAGACACAAATTTGCCTTTTACAAAATAATTCTGGGATTTCTGCTTCTGGCTTTAATAGATTAGTCTATGGAAGACCATTTTCTCACGGAGAACAACAAGAAAAGTTATATAAAATACTAAAAATCTTTTTTGAAGGGACTGGAGAGCTACCAAGGCAACCAAGACTTGAAGGCCAAGTTCCCAGAAAATGTTCAGACTAAGTAAAGCAGGGCAAAGGAAAGGACAAAAATACATTCTTAGAAAAGAACATAGGAGACATGGGAAGACAGTGAAAAGGTCTAATATAAATGTAATTGGAGTTCCAGAAGGGGAAGAAAGACAATGGCTGAGAATTTTCCAAAATCCAATAACCAAAAATAATTCTGGGAATATTATAAAAAATGATCTAAAGTAGATGCAAATATAATTACATTTTCAAGTCATGAGAAATGAAAAGTGCATTTCAACCACCTGGAAGGTCTACGATAATCCCAACCAAACGATGTGTGGAACGGTAGGATAACCTTGCATGAAGGGTCAGTGAATGTGCCACCTAGAAATGACTCCGAATGTTGGAAAGAAAAAAAAGGTACAGAAAGGCAGTGGGTTTTCCTTAGTTACTTCTTCTAAAATACATTTACTGAATAAAAGATGCTCAGCGTCTTGGTGCCTCCTGCTCCTGGAAAGTAGCTGTGTCCAAGCAAAAGTTGTGTCACAATAGTTGTCAGTTACAGTTATTGTGAATATCTGAAAATTCTGAGCTGTGTGCTGTGCAGGGTTTGACCTCAAATGAAGTGCCAGTAAGTATGTTGACTCAATTTTTTTGAAGGGCAGAAGATCTTAAAATACCAGATACAGATCTCTGGGTTACAATATGAATAATTATTATTTACTTTATTTATTTTTATATAATAAAGTGTCAAGCAAGTTATTCTTTTAAAGGGTTTCTGATGACTTTAAAGAAAACCGTTGGAATTTTTTAGGCTGGTAATTTATAATTCCACAAAGTAAACACTAGAAAAGAAAAACCCAACATCACATCCTCACTTTTGAGATTCTATTTCTCATTTACTTTCTTGGAAAGACCTAATCTTATGAAATCACCAAGAAGTTCCTTAAATTTACCTCAAAAATCGTTGCTGCTCATACTGTTCATTCTGCAGAAACTAGCTCATTGACTCTTTACACAGCCTCCACAGCTAGCAATTAGAAGCCACTGCTGTTTTGAATCTCTAAGTTTTATAAGCTGCATTTCACTTTGAATAAGAATTGAGATGTTTTAATCTTCACTTTTAGATTGTGTCACAATAAACGTATGTGTTACTTCAAAAAAGCACTTGAATAGGTATCGCATATATTCATTAAACTCTCTGAAGTAAAGCATACAGGGAAAGAAAGCTGTTCTCTAAGTTTATGACATCCATAAAACAGACTACAAAAAGAAAGCTAACAAGCAACAGCAATAATTGTTTTAATAAAAGGAATGCTACAGTAGTTTATATCATTCCTTTCAGAAGCAGCCATTCATACCACAGTCAAGGAAACGTGTTGAATTTTTAAATTTTGATATTTACTGCTTTGCAGTTCATTAATAACAACAATAACAACACTTTAAGGCTACATTTAATACCAAATCTATTTTCTCCCAAAATGGTTACTATGAATCCAAATAATATGTGGAAAGCAATGCAATCCAAAGTTATTACTTAAAAGAATTAACAAAGGCATTTAGAACTTAAAACTTCCATTTAAAAACATCTGACAGAGTAAAAACTGTTCATATTATAAGTTACTAAATTATGAGCTCTTCTAAAAGGCTATGTAATTATTCTAATAAAAGGAACACTCTCAGGTACATTTTGGCTCAGAATTTTGTTCTGAAATTAGGCTGTTTTCATAACTATTCTTTGCATGTCCATGAATGTATATCCAATATTTCTGTTTTTAAAAGTAAAATATTATAAATTTATAAATGAAACTGATAAAATTGCAAATTTGAATTTAGCTGTAAATGGCAAAACAAATGATAAGAATAAACACTGTTAGCTTGGGTTTTTTCTTTTTCCTAAAAACAATTAGGAAAATAGCAATACGTCTGTTTTGGTTTCTTTTCCAGCTGAGGCCGTCTATGCCTGGCTTCAGCATTCCACCACGTCTGTTCTTGTATCATCACTGGCCTTCAGATCAACTACTTCCTCTCGTCTATCTCTGGCTTTTTGGCAGAGTTTTTTTCTATTACAAAAGTGGCCACAAACACCACCAATATCAATAAAGAACCATATTCTGTGATTGCTGCATCTTTTCTTTTAAAAAAGTATTTAGAGAGCTAACTGTAGAACTATATCCTTATGGAAGAAACCATAATTTTTTCTCTTTTACTTTGGATTGTAAATAAAGTAGTCTTCATCAAATGGTCATTGTGAGATATGTCAACCCAATCCTTTTTAACCTAATAGCATTCCTTTCAAACTAAGATTGTATTATACCCACCTCGTCATACTTACAATATACAAACAAAAGAAATACAAAGTGAAAGCAGCAATGTTGAAAAAAAAGCAGAAATGGCATTTAACAAATATTGACAAACTAATTGATACTAGAAACTTGAAAATGCAAATGGAACAAAAGATATTTTGAATGAGAAAGCTAGGAAAGCAACAGACAGTAAGATCTGAGTTAAATGAATTTTAATATGAAAAAATTAGAGTGTTTATTTCTTAATGGACATAGTTTTACAACATAAACTATGGCAATATATTGTTTGTCCTTTCTAAAAAGACTGTTTAAAAATAAAATGTCAAGAGAAAATTGGCAACACGGTTTTTGTCCATTTTGTCATCTATAACAGTATATTTCACATATACAAAAATATTTTTTTGGTCATATATCACTTCAGCAAGATAATAAACACCAATTTGTCTCACTCCATTTCCACTGGAAAGGCATGACAACAATGTTAAAGAGTTATTAGTGGCATTTTTAATGACCAAGGGTGTGATGATAAATGAAAACAGATAGATACTTTGAAAAGTGTTTTTCAAATGATTTGTAAATGCTAAAAATTAAACACAGTAAATTAACATATGCAATAGGATCACTCCGCAGTACTGTATTATATTAATCATATAATTATTTCATGAACGCCGTGGTCGCTTTTTTCTACTCTCACATTCTTTGAGTGGATGGTGTTCTCCCTACTCCCTTAGTCTTTTCTGTTGTTTCCTGGACAAGAGGATGGTCCTTAAACAGGAATAAAGGAAAGCACAGGCTTGGGATTGGATGTGGGAAAGATGCACTGGCTTTCTCTGGCCCTTGCTCTCTGGGTTTGACCTGAAGGAGCCGAGTTTTCTAGTTGCTGAAACACTAACCACTGGTGTTACGGACTAGGACATCCAGTTCACTCTGTTCCCTCTATTTCGCTGTCCCTTCTTTTTCTTACAGCCGTCTAAGCCTCCTGGTCTTGCGTCAGCTCTGTCCCAAGAGACTACTGAGGGAGAGCATCCTCCACCTCCACTCAAGGCAGCAAGGTAGCAGCGCAGCCAACGAGAGATCCACAGGGTTCAAAAACCACATCCAGCAACAAGACCGTCTCATTTCCAATGCCATGTCAACAAGGACGCGAAACACGCAAAACAGACGACGGGAGAGCCGCGTGGTGAGGACAGCAGGACGGAAGCGCATCAGGCTGCTGCTCCGGCTCCCTGCCTGCCTTGCTCCCCGTGCACAAACACGCTCATCCTGGAAACCTTATTGCTTTGGGGAAATTCTGGAAACCTGGAAAGTCCATCTCTGGACTAGAATATGGTTTGGTAATTTAGCAACCATGATATACAAAGACAGCATTTATATTATAAAAAACAGGCCAAACAGGTAAAAATTAATCAAAGTTTAAAATTATATTAATGGAAAGTATGTTAAAATAGAAATAATATTACCCAGCTTCAGAATCATCACAGGTAACATTCCAGAAGGGCATTTCCCTGTTTTTATTGCTTTGATCAATTAAAATATGAAATTCTATCTATTTTTTAAAAACTTACTTGGTTAAAGTCCTTTTGTCTCAAGTATGTAATTGCTTTATTTATTTCCAGATCATTGGCTAGCTCTACATATTGAGAAGCTTTCACTACTTCCACGCACCTATAAAGAAAAGCACGGAAAAGTTACTTGATTTTGCCTTAGTACATTTCTGTTGTCGGCTTTTTGTTTTTTATTTTTTATTTCAGCATTTTATGGGGGTACAGATGTTTAGGTTACGTATGTTGCCCTTCCCCCCTCTTCCCCCCTTGTTGTTGGTTTTTTTAACTGTGACTTTTCAAAGATTTTTTTTAAAGCGTCGCTAGTATTTTGCAAGGTTAAGGACTTGATTTCCTCCAATACAGGCTTTAAGTTACTGAAGTCTTCAGTTCCAAACAAATTTTCTTCTCTAATTTTTCATCAGCCTATTGTCAATTCTAATTATTTATGGTATTGTAAATAAAAATTGGATTGATATCTGCATTTTCGTTTTTAATTAACTACTAAAACAATTTTAATTTGTAACAGTTTACATTATTTCTGTATTTTTTTCCCTCTTAAATGCTCTTATGGTGAGAAAAATTCTACAGAACTTGTAGAACATATTTAATTTTTTGTGTCCCAGCTTGAATAAACTATTGTAGATCTGTTTACCAAAGGACGGAACATTTACTATTTTACTATATATCAGGCACTGTGCTAATTGCTTTGTAACCATTATTACATTGGATTCTCACAACAACCCTAAAAGATAGGATGATCTTTATAGATGGGAAATGGAAGACCTGAGATCAGGTAGATCTCAGTAGGTAGAAAATTGTTACATAAAATTTAAACCCAAATCTTATTGATACCCAAACCCACTGCACCAAGCAAGATAAGAGTTTTTCAAATTGAAGTCTTGCAATCAATTTATTGGTTCATGACTCTTACTTAAAACACAGAATAGGTAGGGGTAGGGGCATTGGGAAGACACTCAAAGGACACAAAATTTCAGTTAGAAGGAGGAATAACTGAAGAGATCTATTGTACATCACGGTGACTATAGTTAATATGTGGTATACCTGAAAATTGCCAAGAGGGTAGATTCTAAGCGTTCTCCCCGCAAAAAAACTGTAAGTATGTGAGGTAACATATGTTAAGTAGCTTGATTTAGCCATTCTACAATGCATACATATATCGAAACATCATGTTGTACACCATAAATATATATAATTTTTACTTGTCAATCTAAAAAAATAGAACACAAAAACTATCAGAGGACACTGTACATGATCAGGGCACAAATTATTTTATGAAACTTGTTACAGTAAATGTAAAATATACTTCTTACTGAGGGTTATCTGGCCTAAACCAAATACCCCATATATAAAAGAGCCCCTCTGCTTGGAGTGGGCAAGGAAGACTTGAATCCCTGCCTGCTCAGTACCCCGTGAATAACCCAGCAAAGTAACCTGGAGATATAACTAACAAAGCTTCTGCGGTTTCAAGAGAAAAACCTGGTGACCATTGATTCACTGATGCATTCAGCACACATTTATTGAATGTCCACTGTATGTCAGACGTTATGTTTGGCATAGGGGCTATATGGATGAGTAAGATATGGTTCATGTCTTTATGGGGAAAGCAGCCCAGTAAATTAAATTCTGTGCTAGAATTATTATAAAGGAATCCAAGAATACAGGGTGCAGACTCTAAACCAGATCAGAGAAAGGTATTCCGGAGAGGTCTGAGATCAGTTTAAAGGACAAGTAGGAACTGGTTTGACAAAAAGGTGAAGGAAGCGCATTCCAGGAAGATGAAATAACACGTCCAAAGATTTGGAAGACTGGGAAAGCAGGAAACATTTGAGAAACCAATTCATTCACCATGAATGGAACAAAAGATGCTTATGAAGGAATGGAACGAAATAAGGTCTGAGAAGTAGACACAAGCCACATCATACAGAGCCTTTTATGGTAAACTAAGGATTATGAACAATAACCTCAAAGTCCCAGGGAACCACTAAGGATTTTAAGCATATGATAGCACAAGTTCTATGCTGTTGACCCTTGAATAACATGGTGGTTGGGGGTGCTATATAACTTTTGACTCCCCTAAAACTTAACTACGAATAGCCTTATGGTTGACTGAAAGCCTTACTGATTATATAAATAGTTGATTAACACATATTTTATATGTTATATGGATTACATATACTGCATTCTTACAATAAAGTAACCTAGAGAAAAGAAAATGTTATTAAGAAAATCAAAAGAAAGAGAAAATGTATTTACTATTCATTAAGTGGAAGTAGATCATCACAAAGGTCCTCATCCTTGTCTTCATGTAGAGTAGGCTGAGGGGGAAGAGGGGCTGGTCTCGCTGTCTTATGGACAGAAGGGGCTGAAGAAAATCTGAGTATAAGTGGACCTGCACAGTTCAAACCCATGTTGTTTAAGGGTCAACTTTATTAAGAAAAATCATTTTGACAGCTGAGACAGAGAACAGCTAGGAGACAGAAAGACCAGATAAGCGGCCACTGTCATAATCTAGCTGAAAAAGAATTAAAGTTTGAAGTAATACGGTACAGAGAAATAGAGAGTAGGAGGTCATTTTGAGAGTATTAAGGAGTCAAAATTTATGAGAAGTTCTTGCTGATCAGATGTAAGAGCTGAGATACATGACAGAGAGAAGTCTAAAGTGATGGTCTTGATTTCTGGGTTAGGCAATTGATTAAGTGGTGGTACCACTCACCTCAGATAGGAAATAAAGTATGAGACACGTGTTTGGGGCACAGGAGAAGATATGCTTAGGACTGAAAATGCTGAGTTTATGGTATATAAAGAACATAGAAGTGGATATAACCAAGTGTCAGTGTCCTCATAGTTCGCTGCAACCTCAAACTCCTGGGCTCAAGCGATTCTCCTGCCTCAGCCTCCCCAATAGCTTTTAGCCTCCCCAATAGCTAGGACCATAGGCACACGCCACCATAATCGGCTAATTTTTTCTATTTTCAGTAGAGAGAGGGTCTCATTCTTGCTCAGGCTGGTCTCAAACTTCTGAGCTCAAGTGATCCTCCCACCTCGGCCTCCCAGAGTGCTAGGAATACAGGTGTGAGCCACCGCACCTGGTCAGAAGACTCAATGTTTCAAAAATGTCAATTTTCCCCATTCTGCTCTATAGATTTCAATGAAATACCAATTAATCTCCCACCAGGCCAAGAGAATGAAAAGACAAACCACAGACTGGGAGAAAATATTTCTAAAAGACATGTCTGATAAAAGACTATTATCTAAAATAAAAAAAGAACCCTCAAAACCAATAGAAAACAAAAAGATTTTTATATTAGGCAAAACATATGAACAGTCCAAAAGATGTTCAGGTGGCAAATAAACATATGAAAATATGCTCAACATCGTATTTCAGTAGGAACTGCAAATTAAAACAATAATGAGATACTACTATGCCATTATTAGAAAGGCCAAAATTCAAGATACTGACAACACCAAATGGTGGTAAGGCAACAGAAATTCGCATTTATTGCTAATGGGAATACAAAATGGTATAGCCACTTTGGAAGACCGTTTGGGACTTTCTTACAAAACTGAACATATTCTTATGCAATCCAGCAATCATGTTCTTTGGTATTCAAAGAGTTGAAAACTTATGTTCATACAAAAACCTACATATTAATGTTTACAGCAGCTTTATTCTTAATTGCCAAAATTTGTAAGTAACCAAGACGTCTCTCAATAGGTGAATATGTAAACATCCATACAATGCAATATTATTAGTACTAAAAAGAAATGAGCTATCAAAACACAGAAACACATGGAGGAAACTTAAAGACATACAGATTATGTCAAATCCAAAAATACGTAACGCGAAATGCTCCAAAATCTGAAACTTTTTGAGCACAGACATGATGCTCAAAGGAAATGCTCACTGCAGCATTTTGGGTTTCCAGATTTGGGATGCTCAACCATTAAGTATAATACAAATATTCGAAAATCCAAAACACTTCTGGCCCCAAGTATTTTGGATAAGGGATATTTAACCTATATGACTAAGTGAAAGAAGCCAATCTGAAAAGACTACCTACTGTATGATTCCAACTATATGATGTACTGAAAAAGGTAAAACTATGGAAGCAGTAAAAAGATCAGTGGTTGCCAAGGGTTTGGGAGCAGGAGGGATGAATAAGTAGAGCACAGGTGATTTTTTTAGGGCAGTGAAACTATTTTATAAGACACTATAATTGTGAATACATGACATCACGCATTTGTCAAAACTCATATAATGTATAACACAAAAACAGAAACCTAATATAAATGACGGATTTTTGGTGATAATGAAGTGTGAATGCTGGTTCACTGATTGTAACAAATGTACCACACTGGGGCGGATATTGGTGGGAGAGGTTGTGGGCGGGGGTGGGGGAAGTATTCTGCTCGATTATGCTGTGAATCTAAAACTGCTCTAAAAAATTAAGTCTGTTAATTTTTTTCAACCCCAGTGGGATTTTTTGTGAAAATTGACAAGTTGATTCTGAAATTTATATGGAAATGACAAGGACCAGGAATAGTCAAAGCAATCCTCAAGAACAAAGGTGGTGGACTTACACACCTGTCCTAGTCTGTTCAGACTGCTGTAAGAAAATACCATAAACTAGGTGGCTTATAAACAATAGAAATTAATTTCTCATAGTTCTGGAGACTGGGAAGTCCAAGATCAAGGCACCAATAGATTTGGTATATGGTGAGGGCCCACTTTCTGGTTCACAGAACAGTAATTTTTGCTGTGTCCTCACATAGCAGAAGGGGCTAGCTAGCTTTCTGGAGTCTCTTTTTATAGTAGCGCTAATCCCATTAATAAAGGCTCCATCTTCATGACCTAATCACCTCCCAGAGGCCCCACTTCGTAATACTATCACTTTGGAGATTAGGATTTCGACATATGAATTTTGGGGATGACACAAACATTCAGACCATAGCACTACTACCAGATAACAAATATTACTATAGACTATAGAAATTCAGACAATGTGGTTTTAGTGCAAGAATAGATGAATGGACCAAAGGGGTTGAATTAGGATTCTATAACAGAAGTATACACAGTCACTTGATATATGTCAAAGGTGACATTATAGTACAGTGGTAAAAGTATAATCTTTTCCATAAATGATGCTAAGTTAACTGGATAGCCCTGCCAAAGAGAAGAAAAGAAAGAAAAAGAAAAATATCTGTGGGGAGTTAGCTACGCTCCCAGCAAAGAATCGGGTCCCTTAAGTAGGGGTTGTTGCAAAGGATAAGAAAATAATAGAAAATGGAAAATAACAGAAATAAAAGAATACACAGAGATGAAGGTATAGTTTTATAGATTTATAAAGATAAAAGACAAAAGCGGGGTACTCAGGGGTCCCTACAATATCCCCATGAATCGTAAGGCCCAGAATAAAGTTTCACATGGGATTTTATAAGTACAGAGATCAGTTGCCAGAGGTAACAGATTTACATAATAACAGGTAGTTTGTTTTGGGTTAAAAGTCTTTCAAAAGGCTTCTATAGATCCCTTAACTAACTCTGGTTACAAAGTCTTTCAAGGACAAGCTTCTAAGTTCTAAGATAAAACTATTACTTAACAGAAGGGTTAAACAGAGATACAGTGGCTCCATATCTCTTTATCTAGTTATTGCAGTCAGAGACAGGTCATCAGAAGTCAGGCAGGAACTGTCCCTTGGGCTGCTTTTAACAGCAGGAATCTGTCTCTGGGCGGACACTCTTTGATCAGCTCTCATCCTGTGATTCCATATAGACCTTGCTTTGTCCTTCAAAGCAGGTGAGAACCACGGGGTTGAGACCGCAGCATCACCTTGGAAAGCAGCTGCCACTGACCTTTGAGATGCCCTCCTGAGGTGGAGCAGCTTCTGATATGCACACTAACATGTTCACATATTCTTTCAGGGCAGAGCCCTGCAAAACTTCTAAGACCATTTCTGTCTCTAATATAGTAAAATTAATTTATGGAGCGACAAACAGATACTTGAAATAATGAATAAATGAAGAAAAAAAGGAAACATAAAAATATTAGCACTGGTGTTTTCCTCAAGATGGTGAGATTGTTTTGTTTTTAACTTTCTCTTTTATACTTTTTTGTACTTTCTATACTGAGTAGGTTTTATGTTTATAATCATAAAAACTTTAGAAAGCTATTTTACTTTTTGTTTTTAAGAAATTTGTGGTTTTGATCCTAGAAATTTACTTTAGGTATACTATTTAAATGTTCAAAGATCAACTTAAAAGTTTTTTTCCCGATAGATGAATATTTTTTCTTATTTAAGTAGTACATACCTCATATTTTGCTAGTAATGGAAGCTAGGTTAACTGATGTTTATGAATATTTTGATTTTATTACTTTATACTTTCAAAACAATCTTGTGAATTTTCATTAAGTGGAAAATTCATGTGCAATACTTTTCTGCATTTTAAGATCTTTGTAATCTTCATACTAATATTCAAAAGTGACACTAAATTCTAAAGTAAAATCTTGAGTAGCCCAGGCAACAGAGACCCCATCTCAAAAAGAAAAAAAATAAAAGCTTTAGAATATATTTATGTTATAAAAACTACTGTCGAGTTTGTGGTCCTGGCTATTTCTTCATGTCCGTTTAATGCCTTAGCTCAGAGTTGCAGACTTGCATGGTACAAAGCTAAATCCAGAACATTGTAACGTTAGAACTAATTATAATTACCAGTTACTGTGAATTTTACTTTTACAGAATGAAGGCTGGAAAGAGGACGCTAAAGTGGAATTTTTGAAAATGGTAAATAACAAGGCTGTTTTAATGAAAGTTTTTGGAGAAGAGGATGGTGTGCTTATTGTAGATCTGCAGAAACCACCAACAAATAAAATAAGCAGTGATATGCCTGTGTCTCTTAGAGATGCACTAGTTTTTATGGAACTAGCAAGGTAAGTAACTTATTAAACTTAAATATTCTTTAAGATTGTAGATAAATGGAAATACCAGATTTTGCCTTTAAAAACCATGGCTCTAGGCCGGGCGCTGTGGCTCACGCCTGTAATCCTAGCACTCTGGGAGGCCGAGGTGGGTGGATAGCTCAAGGTCAGGAGTTCGAGACCAGCTTGAGCAAGAACGAGACCCCACCTCTACTAAAAAATAGAAAGAAATGATCTGGACAACTGAAAGTATATATATATATATATATATATATTATATAGAAAAATTAGCTGGGCATGGTGGCACATGCCTGTAGTCTCAGCTGCTCGGGAGGCTGAGGCAGGAGGATTGCTTGAGCCCAGGAGTCTGAGGTTGCTGTGAGCTAGGCTGACGCCACGGCACTCACTCTAGCCTGGGCAGCAAAGCGAGACTCTGTCTCAAAAAAAAAAAAAAAAAAAAAACCATGGCTCTAGAGTAAACCTCACCATACCCTAACAAGTTAAAACATGGCTGTCACGGTTTTCTAAGTACAATTGTCTGTGAAAACTGCATTCAGGTAATTTGGTTTAAGAAAATTGAGAAATTAAGGTAGCTTAAAATAGAAAGTATAAGTAGACAGAAAACATTTTTTGTACTCTTGATAACTTTATAAGGAGCACTACTAGGGTTTCAAGAATTATAGTTTAACTCTTCTTAACTTAAATTTTCTAGCCTTTGGAATGAGTTCATGATCACTACTCTATATTTAATGTATGAATCTAGAATAGATATTAAAATTTCTTTCTCCCTCATTTCTGATGTACTAAGTAACCATAGAGGTAGTGGAAGATCCTAACTTTCTGTCCTGGGTCATGAGATGATTCTGGAAGTGACCCAAGTAGATTCCGTTCTAGAAAAATAAAATTAGAATCTTGAAACTGGAAGGGGCCACAGACACCCCTTAGCTGGCCTCACCGAGCACTACCACAGATCACGGCTATTATTGTAACCAAAAGTTAGAGTAGAAGCAGCTTTGAATGTAAGTGTGACATTCGGGCCCAGCTCCAAAATGTCTTAACACAAATTTGAAGGTTAATTATTGAGCTTTGAGACTTGGCATCTTATTTAACCTGGTTCAACAATTGGAAACAATACCAAGAAATGTTATAAGAAGAGAGAAATTAGAAAAGGAGTACTTTTGATAAATAAGTCAGTATGTGTACAAGTCCTTTCTTCAGATCAAGTCACTGAGAGAAAGGCTTTAAGAAAATGGCTCTTACTTATGCCTTTCATTATGCTTTTAATTAGGTTTAGGTCACAATCTGAAAAAAATACAACTTTACACTACCTTCCACCTATTTTGCCTAAAGAAATGACAGATGTTTCCGTTATGGTTTGTCATATAAATAGTCCCGCTGATTTCTATCTTCAGTTGGTAAGTATATAATGTTTTTTGAAATGAAGTATTTTAAAAAATTTAAATTAGTGTATAAGAGGAATGAGCACCAACTATGAATTTTAGTTTGCGCAAACAAACTACTGTCAGCCTTATACATTTAAATTTCTTAGTAGCCACAGCTGTAAACAAGAAGTTCACAGGGCCGGGCGCAGTGGCTCACGCCTGTAATCCTAGCACTCTGGGAGGCCAAGGCGGGTGGATCGCTCAAGGTCAGGAGTTCGAGACCAGCCTGAGCAAGAGCGAGACCCCGTCTCTACTAAAAAATAGAAAGAAATGATCTGGACAACTAAAAACATATATATAGAGAAAAAATTAGCCGGGCATGGTGGTACATGCCTGTAGTTCCAGCTACTTGGGAGGCTGAGGCAGAAGGATTGCTTGAGCCCAGGA
>CAUYSK010053462.1:0-10138 GCA_963575035.1 Avahi laniger | reverse complement strand
TAAAATATATATTTGGTGTTTTAAAACATTGCAGGTTCATTTGGAAGGGATATGCTGTTGAGGTGATGGATGTGTTTGTGAGTAAATTTATTATATTCACAAGTTTCATATTAGGTCATATACCTTAAGTGGTAAGTTATAAGTTCGAGGCTAAATCCAAGAGACTATTATTTTTTTCTATTGGTATTTGTCATGGTAGTGATATAAGCCTTGAAGATGGAAGTATGGTTTTTGTTGCTGATAAAGGAAATTCAGAGAAATCAGATTATAGCTCATGTAATTTAGATGTTTGGAGGTGGAGGATTTTGTGATAGGAAAATCTAATATATGTAGTACCCCAAATGGAAAGCCTCTCACAGGGGGCTTGACCTGCATCAGGGAATTTATTTTTCAGTGTGGTGATGCTGACATCAGCTTCAAAACTGTTTTTTTCCTCTGGAAGTTTTTTTTTTTTTTTTTGGATGATTCAGATTTTGTACTTAGGCTTAGTGAGAAATGAGATTTAGAGAGGGAAACACTCTCTTCCTGTATCCTATTGCCTTTAGACTGAATCAATGTCTTCAACACTCTTATCCATTGCTTCAGTTTCTATTTATCCATGGTTACTACATGAAGGACATCAAGTTTTGATAGACACTAACATCTACTTCACCTACCAGGACCTTACCCTATGTGAGTGTGACAGCAAAGAAAACCTAAGACGTAAGAAGAACAAATAACCTACCCCACGTCACACAGTTTACAGAGGGTGAAACCAGCCAGATACATCCAACTCTGGAATTTGTGTTTTAATCACTAACCTATAAGGCCTAATTACAGTAGCAATTGGGAGTTTTATATATATATATATATATATATATATATATATATATATATGTATTATACTTTCCTGTCTCCAGATTTTGATAATTTGCTTCATTGTGACTTGTCATCTTACTGGCTCCACAGTGCTGAACAGGTGTCTAAATGTTTGTTGAAACCAATTTGCAACAGCAAATTCCTAAGCTCTGCTTGGGATAAAGTGATGGATTAAATGCTAGTTTTTGGTTTCTTTAAGAAGAGGGACTACTAAAGGAGCTGGCTGCTGTTTCAGAAACCCTGTAACGTCCTTCCCTGGAGTGCTGAGTTCTCATTACCGCACTCAACTTGAACTCCAGTAAAAGAAAGTTAGGCATGAGATTGGAGAAATAGTAACTCTGTGTTCCTATCAAATTTTATGTGAAATTGTAATCCTTTTGCAAACATAACACAATCCTTTAGTCAATTTTGTACAGAATTCATTAAAGTTACTACAATTCAACTACTGCGAATTTGGTTTGGATATTCATTTTCTTTTCCTTTTTACATGTGTCATGAAAACAACCCACCATGACAGGAACAACTGGGGAAAAGAATCAACCCGTATAATTGAATAATCATAAGCCTGGATATACGATGTGCTGTTTCAAAGAAACTTCTAATCTTGTGTTTGATATGAATGATTACATATTTTGTCAGTTTTTAAGATTTATCCTGAGGAAATGCCTTTCAACTCTATCCTATATTCTTCTTCATTACTCATGCTCAATCCTGTAGAACTGTATCATCTTTTCCAGAAAATTATCATGAGGAACTCTTATGTATTGTTTCATTTGAAGCCATATGTTCTCAGTGCACTTGTTTTTTATCATTTAAGAGGCAGAAAAGGACTTCAATAAAATTCTAAATATATTCACTACATATTTCAGATAACTCCCCTCTACCTGTTTTTTGATTTATTTCTCTAAATTGGCTCTTTCTCCCAATCTCCACATGGCTATTTCCAACTTTTTGAATTCTTCTTAAGTTTTAGACCCTTTCATCTCCCACATTATTCTTATCATGTAGAGTTCATCTATTTCTTAGGAGAAAAAGGAATAAAATAGAAACCATCGGAAGACAATTCCTTCAGTTTCCTGTCCCCAAATTGACAAATTTATGTGGCCCTTCATTTGATATTTCTTTCTTATTTCCTACTATATAGAATCTTTTCCCCTTGAACTGCGGAAAGTTCATTTTTCTGTATTTGCTCTCCATTCCTTACTTTCCACATCTTCAAGGGAAAACTAATTATTTATTGACTATATGTTTAACCTATCACTCTCCACAAATGGTCTTCTTTCCCATATGCTTTTATACATAATTAATCCTTGTCTTCTAAAAAACCAATTAAAAACATAATGAACAAATAAAAAACCATTTTATGCACATGGCAGGTTCTTCTGGCTAACAATCTCTCCTCTCATGGACATAGCTAGAATTCTCATGTTGAAAGAAGACATGCTCACTGTTTCTACTTCCTCATTTTCCAGCCTTCAGAAATCAGACTTGTTCTCTGTAATTCAACTCATACCAATCTCATCAGATTAAAATCACCTGTCTGTTGCTAAATTTAATACAACCATCTCAATCCTTATTATATCTGACTGCGAGCAACATCTGAGAATGTCAACCTCTCCCTCTTTGAAAAGATCTTCCTTTTTGTCTTTCAAGAGACCACATCCTCCTGGTTTTACTCCCACACTTCCGGCAATTTGTTTTCTGTCTCTTCATTAAGCATATCTTTTTATTCTGAAGCTTTGACATCTGAGACTTTACTGACCCTGGGGAGACTGCCCCTCCCAGGGCTGGCCACTTCCTAGAGAGTAAAGGACTCACTTGGGAGCATGGCTATCATATCTAATCCAGAGCCCACACCCCTCCACCACCTCCTATATTATGCTCTTACACTCGGAGTCAATATTCCCCTGGCCTAATCAGCCAGGGTCAGGTACCAGAGAAATACAGAGAGCCATGAAATTCAGAGCCCACTGAAATTATTCAAACCAGCAAATTCTAAACCAGCTTATCCTACCTCTCCTATTCCTTCTTGCAGACACCACAATAAAAGCCCTTGCCCATAGTTTCCTCCTGCTCCCTCTGACTTCAGACCAACCTTGTTGCTTCCCTGTGTGGTAATGTATGGCATCGTGTGCTCTCTTCTCTTGGAAACTGTGAATAATAAATAATCTTCACAATGAAGGTCATCTCCTGATCCGTTGGCTTCCCCATACATGAATAATAATAAAACTTATATTTTTAAAACACTTCTTCAAATACCAATTTATTCCTTAAAGTAATGGTTGGACATCTTCCTGCAGAGCCTTCTGGAAATTGTTGGGGAGTATATTTATTGATCATAATGATTAGTGTTTCGGGTTACTGGTAGTATGGAGAGCAGTGGGTCAGGGAGACTAGATACCCTGCAAAAACCAAAGGTAGTGTTACAGACAAGAAAGAGAATTTATAATAAAATACGTCTTTTAATATGTAAAAGCCAGAACAACTCTACACACAGAAAACAATAATGAAGAGACCAGATTTTACCTTTCTATGAGAACACAGCACCTACAAATACAGATCAATATAGCTGTGTTCCATTCGTGGCTCAAATGCCACACACAGTATTGCCATTGGTGACATGATTTTCCAAAATTGTGCAACAACTTTTAGTAAAGTTCTGAATTAAGAAATTTTACTCAAATTACCACATAGTTCTATTCTTGGAAAGTTCCATTTATATTAAAACTATGCAAAAAACATACTGTAAACTTATAGTATATGTAAATCAGTTGGATTCTGCGATCAGACAATTTTTAAAAGCTTTATTACTTATGTGTATACCAGGCAGGACATTTGAAAGTTACCTTATATGGCTGTGTAGGTTATATTAACTATGTATTTCATTTTGATATGGCAAAGGGAAGCATCACAATATGTTTAATATAAAAAGTGTGCATTGGGTCTGACAACATCAAGAAACAATCTTTAGCTTCAATAGAGCTAGAGCCCATTCTACTAAGTGAAGTATCCCAAGAATGGAAAAACAAGCACCACATGTACTCACCATCAAATTGGTATTAACTGATCAACACTTATGTGCACATATAGTAGTAACATTCATCGGGTGTTGAGAAGGTGGGAGGGGGGGAGGAGGGGATGGGCATATTCACACCTAACGGGTGCAGGGTGAACCATCTGGGGGATGGACACGCTTGAAGCTCTCACTCGGGTGGGGCAAAGGCAACATATGTAACCTAAACATTTGTAATATGATGAAATAAAAAAAATAGAAACAACATCTAAAATTCTGATTATTCTTGAGATTTGGGCTAGGACTTATTTTCTTTCTTGTTTTCCCTCATTTCTCAGACAATCATATTCATATCTATTGAAGCCATAACTGTTGTCGAGATTATTTGCTCCATCCTTTGTCAACACATCTCTACATAGTTCTAGATCTCTTATTCATCTGCTTCACCAGCATATCCGTCCTATGTGTGTGGCCTTCCAAATGCTACTGAACAGATCACTTTTACAGCAAAAGTCCACTCTTAACAGCATCCCCAATCTCAATGTGTAAACGATGAGGATATTGGTGCCAGTGTGTACCCAAGTGGTAGGACTCCTAACTTAGGAGTGATCCTAACTGCACTCTCCCCCTTACTATCCACATTCAATTCATAACAAAGACAAATGGCACATTTTTCCATCCTTATCGTCAGCTCCTTAGAGCAGATCAGTCTTGTTTTCCTCTAATTCATTCTCTCTTTTACTGCCAGAGTGATCTTTCCAGGAAGCAAATCTGTTCATATCCTATTCTAATTAGAATCTTTTGCTGGCTTTCCACCGACCTTATTGTAAAAGCCAGTCCTATTACAGGGCTTCTAAAAACCACTGATGCTCCAGCCTATTTACTTTTCCTGCCTCACTGGCCACTACCACTCTCACACATTATTCTCCATACTTAGTACATTGCTTTTAGTCTATCAAATGCAGATTTTTTGGTCCATCTTCTTATTTTTCTCCTTCCTAGTATATGCTACCCACACATTTTTTTCTGGCTCATTATTACTCATTATGTAAATATGTATTTAAATATCCCTTCTTGTGAAAAACTTTTCTTTATTATTTTTAATTTAGATGATGTGATTCTCCCATTGGCATCTTACATTCCTTCTGTAATATCTCGTACACTTTACTATAATCATTTGCTTAATTATTTCTTTCATCCTTAGACTCAAAGCCAGTGCTATGCAATACAAACATAATGCAAGCTCCAAATGGGAGACAAACGTTTCATCGAAAATTTTCTAATAGCAAAAATGTGGTTAAAAAACCATGTATTTAATTTTAAAATTTTCATTTATTAATAATTTGATAATGTGTCATTTAGCCCAAAATAAAGCTATAAATTAAATATTTTATGTTCTTTTTTTCTACTGTCTTTTAAAAATTGAATGTATTTGACGGTTTCAGCATGTCTCAATTTGGAGTAGTCATATTTCAAGAGCTCAACAGCCACATGTGGGTAGTGCCTACTGTATTGCATACCACAGCTTTAAGCTCTGCAAAGAAAGGATTGTTACTTATTAAGTTTAGCATTCTACCTCCATATTTTAGCAGATCACTTGGCATTTAAAGTAGATACTTAATAAACTTGGGTAGATAAATAAATAATGTTTATAAACAAATAATGTTTATAAATAATGTTTATAAATAGATGAATGTTCAAATTTCTCTTTAAGTATGATCTTAACTCTATGATCAATATATATATATATATATATTTTAAAAATCTAGTCATGACCCACAAAACTGATTTCATGATCCAGTATTTCATTATATATTGCATTTTGAAAAATATTATTATAGCTATTGTGTTAGTGAGAATATAGGCCAAAATTAGTGATTTTTTCTAGTTTCTTCAATACTTATTTGTTTATCATATTCTTCTAATCTTTTAAAATTTTCAACTATGAAAATCCTAGTGGAGCTCTGTTATTTCATTGCCTAAATGCAGTTATTATTATTATTATTTGCAAAAGCAATAGCAAAAATACCTCTGTAATGGTACTTTGCCAAATATGTAAAAGATTTATCACATTTGACTTTCTTCCATCTGCTTAAACACTGAACAATTAAAATTTGCATTAGCCAAGTTATTGTGATAGACTTACAATTTTGGAAGAGAACTGAAAAAACATCTAATGCTCACAATCTCTTTTCTAGAGCTCTGCAACCTTTCTATGAGGTGATTTTCCAGGGCTTGATCTGACTGGAAAACTCATGAATTTTTATGGCTATAGTGCTCATCTTTGTGAAGAGCTGTCTGATACAAAATGCCAGCATTTTCTCCTGTCAAGTAATTGATAAATAAGGCCAATGTTTGTTAGACATATACACTGCCCCAACACTATGCAGGGCTCTGGTGATGGAGGCAACTTAAAATAGTCAAGGTTGCTACTACGTACAGGGCATCAGCAAGTTCCTGCTCTCCTTCTAGCCATATCTTCTAGTTTCATCTTCTTTGCTTCCAGTTTTTTCCCCTCACTGAAACACACCTCTTCTCCCCAGGATAATGGATGCTTATTTTTCTGTACCTTGTTCATGATGGAGCTCAAAGGTGATGTTGGCTTCTATTCCCCGCCTCTTGAAAAGATTTCATGGTTATTTTCACCCAAATTTCTTCCGTAGTTTGATTGTGTCCCTCCTTCCCACTCATCACTACCCTCTACTGAACCTCAGCGTTTCTCCTCACCTGTCAAAGTCTAGTTCCTTCCTCACCAGTGTCTTCTCCATTCAAACTGTGGTTCTCACCTTGTGGACCTGAATGTCTGATAGTTGATTCATCTGGATACCTAACCTAAATACAGACACTTGAGTGCCTAAAGCTGATACACACACACACACATATAACTGATATATATGCATGTGTGTGTGTATAAATATTTTTTCATTTTGGTAGTTCAATCCCTTGAATATACATTCCTTAACATCTCTTTCTGTAACCAAAAATATTTTAACTGTTGGATTTTCAACCCTAGTATTCTATTTCGGAAGCATTAATAATCTCAATCCTAATCCTACCAACATCATCCCTCGGATCCAGGAAAGAAGGTCCTCTTTGCAGGGGTTTTGTCTGCTCTTCTTCGGGCCACACCCCTCCTGATTAGTTTGTGGGGCCAAGCATATGTGTCCACCTGGAGCCTGTGTGCCTCTTTTCAGATCGTAGGCTGAGTAATAGGATGCTGGAATTCCTGACATAAATGGCCTTGTCTCTGCCTCCGCAGACTGCACAGGACCTTTCTGAATCTCTATCCTCCTCAGGGGACCCACTTGTGGTACATACATCCCTAGGCACAAGACATTTGTGAAGGATGTAAATGACAGTCAGGCCTAAGGGCTGGTGGGACATGTGTATGTTGGTCTAGTTCAGTGTGGGATGGAGCAAAGGCTGGGAAGGGAAGAATAGAGATTGAGATCTGTTGAGTAGCTCTGAGTTACCATGTTATAGGGTGGAACTGCCAACCTTCAGACTTTGATAAAGATAAATTGTCAAGGTAGCATCACTTATGTCACATCAATAGTTTGTTATCTTTATTTATTAGTTTTAAATATTTAGGTAAATGGTATAAGGGCCTCCATTAGTATTCTTGTCTTGGATCCCTCAAATATTAGGGACAGGCTTGCCCACCACACTTACACTTTAGCTGCCACTCTGATCAGTGCTCTCTTGAAGTCTTTCTCTTTTAATGCTTATTAGCTTTTCTTTATGTCTAACAATTTCATTTTTCCAAACCACCTGGAGTTTGTGACATAGTCCCACACTCATTGTTTGCATGTAGCTGCCTTTCTGATTATGCTATTCTTCTAATGTCTCTGCTATACAAAGCCCAGCTGTGGATGACTTTTATCAGCTGCATTTTTTTCATACTTCTGCCCATTTTCTGAATGCCACTGGGGGAAAAAATGTATAATTTTGTGGATATTTGCCACTTTAAATTTATGATATTCACTTTTAATCTTGCTCGATAAATTCTATTATATCAGCCTTTTAAGTTACATTTCCCATCTGCCTGGCTATTTCAAAAATTTATCACTCTTCTCAAGTAAATAATTCTTGGGGTCCTCATCTTTAATAGATTACTTTTATTCTATTCCACAGTAAAAATCAAGACATCAATGTAGACAGACTCCAAATTTGAAGATATATAATTATACATACACATATGTGTTCTTACCTTTCCCCTACTTTTTCAAAGGATAAAAAGTCCATCTTAATATTTAAATGTGGGTCCTTTTTGATCCTTACTGCCTCCTGTGGGATGACCTCATCTGCTTTTATGCTTTTATCTTACACTACACTTTATTAAGTATCTCCTGTCTTCCCTACACGTTCAAATTCTCTTCTCTTCTCTTCTCTTCTCTTCTCTTCTCTTCTCTTCTCTTCTCTTCTCTTCTCTTCTCTTCTCTTCTCTTCTCTTCTCTTCTCTTCTCCCCTCTTCTCCCCTTCCCTCCCCTCCCCTCCTCTCCTCTCCTCTCCTCTTCTCCTTTTTCCTCTCCCTCTGCTAACTCCAGATTGCTCTCAGATAGTAATAACAGGAAAAAGAAAACCCAAATCTTTCTTCACTTATCACAGGACTCTTTGAAGTGAAATAATCTTTCCTACTCACAGATATTCTCCTTAGGAAACAGACTGCTGTCATTACTTTCTCATTGTACATTGATGCCTCAATATACTACATACTAAAACTAGCCCTCACTATTCCATTGAAATTATTTTCGGTAAAGTCACCAATGTCTCCATATGTGCTAACTCCAAAGGGTACACTTCAGGCCTTATCTTTTGTGACTTCTCTGCAGCTACGGATACTGTTGATCAATTTTTGATTCTTGACTCACTTTTCTTCATTTTTCCACTCCCACTTCTTCCCTTATTTTTGGGACCCTCCTGAATCTCTAGCCTAGGAGACAATTTATACATCTATTCTCTAAGTGCATTTGGTGTGCAG
The DNA here is from genome assembly GCA_963575035.1 of Avahi laniger. NCBI lineage: Eukaryota > Metazoa > Chordata > Mammalia > Primates > Indriidae > Avahi > Avahi laniger. The sequence goes on along the minus strand of CAUYSK010053462.1, from coordinate 1,286 downwards.
CACAGCTTGGTCTTCTTTCTTCTCTTCTTTTAATTTTACAAATTTATTTGAGTCATCTCATTCATGCTGTAAACTTCAACTATCATCCAACAAATAGACAACTTATCTTCTTTCTCTTGCGTAGACCTTCCTAGCCAGTTGTGGATCATCTAACTGCTGAACATCTATATATTCTACAGAGTCCTTAAGTTGAATTGAGCCTTTTCATCTTGCTTTCTCAAAGTTTGGATTATCATTCATATTTTGGAAATTGGTGAAAGCCATCAATATCTCCCAAGTTGTCTCTGACTCTATGGACAGCCTTTTTCTAATCTCATTGTTTTTACCTTACTGGTTTAGACCCCTATCATATATCTGTTTAGCTCCAATCATCCCAAGCTCCAAACTTCCATTCCTCTTTATCCATTTCTTATACCTGAGCCAGGCCAAGGATTAGCTCCTTTCACATACTCATTACTTTTATACCTCTAAGCTTTGTCAGATCATTTCCTGTCTCTGAAATGTTTGTCTTTTCCTCATCTACCTGACATAGTCATGACCACTTTTCAATTGCAGTTGAAACATTACCTATGAAAACTCTCCTGACTTTTCCAAGAAGACATAGGCTTATCTCTCATGGTCCAATAACCCTGGGTCTAATTCCATTTTAACAGATATCACCATATAATTAATATAGAGCAATTCATACATTGAGAGTTAAATGCAATTGACTCAAACTTCAAATGACATATTTTAAAAGACGCAATATATTTTTATTTCGCACAATGAGTTCTTAGAGAAAAGAGGGACATGATGGTTCTTCTAGTTATCTCAGTTAAGATGACTTGTTTTCAAAGAACATTTTTGGGTGGGTGGGTTTTCACAATGTCCCATACACACTGTCTACATGTGATCACCACATACTGGACACTAGGATAATTCTTTCACTTTCTCCCAAAGTTATATGTTAAGTAAATTTTCACTGATGATCTAGGATTAAAAGAACAGATTTATGTAACAAAGTTGAATATCAACTAAAGTTGAATATTAGTTATCACAGTACTTAAAAAATCCTTTACCCATCTTGTTATCAGAACTTTCTTACTAATCTCCCTCTGTATGAGTTTCAGTTTTCTGCTGTGTTCCAGAGTCTACTCTTTTTGATCTCCCCTGGTGTCTTTTCCAAATATTCTCATCCTCAAGTGCTTGTTAGTATTTTATTCAGATCAGTCTATCTGTGCCTTTATTTCAATGTCTATTCCAGACTCTATACTCAGGGCTCTTATTCTATATCTTATATCAAGGTT
>CAUYSK010053461.1:0-11889 GCA_963575035.1 Avahi laniger | reverse complement strand
GTGGCTCACGCCTGTAATCCTAGCTCTCTGGGAGGCCGAGGCAGGCGGATTGTTTGAGCTCAGGAGTTCGAAACCAGCCTGAGCAAGAGCGAGACCCCATCTCTACTAAAATTAGAAAGAAATTAATCGGACAGCTAAAATATATATAGAAAAAATTAGCCGGGCATGGTGGCGCATACCTGCAGGCCCAGCTACTCGGGAGGCTGAGGCAAGAGGATCGCTTAAGCCCAGGAGTCTGAGGTGCTAGGCTGACGCCAGGGCACTCTAGCCTGGGCAAAAGAGTGAGACTCTGTCTCATAAAAAAAAAAAAAAGACAGTCCCTGGAAAATAGAATTTACCAACACTCTATTTTGGAGACATAATAACGGAGACCTCCCCCAGCCCCCACCCCAATCAACACTTACTAAAATAAATGTTTATCTTCTATTTGTTTTTTTCCTGAAAGGTCATATGGACAATTAAGATACTTTGTCCAAAATGAGGTAGGGGGTGGGAGGAAAAAGGAAAAAAATGTCTATATTGATGCAGATCTGTATTCCACTGAGACATCTGTGTAATTTGTTGCTTTCAAGAAGGAAATGTCACTCTTGATTCCAACCACCATCACCTCCCCTCCTCTCCCCCTTCCAATCATGTTTACAAGCTTTAAGAAAAAAGCTATGCCTCGACTGTCATGCATATCCATGAAAATAAAGCAAGATCGTCCAGGATTCAGGACCAAAGCGGATTTGGGAACAAACCTCAAATTGCCTCCACGCTTCAATGGGGCAAGAAATGAGTTAGAAACCGACTCTAGATATAAGAGCTCCTGGGGGAGAAAAAACAGATTTTCAATACTGGAACGGAGGACATCGACCAAATGGTCTGTTCTGCTACAAGTGTTTCTTTAACACAGAGATAGCTTGTAAGTGATTAGTAAACAGGAAACAGAGGACATAGAATGTGGAAGTCATGTTGGATCATATTAGGTCTGAATTGTGTCTTTTTACATTATGAGTACAGAATAGTTGTACATGTTTATGGAGTACGTATGATGTTCTGATACAGGCAAACAATGTATAATGATCAAATCAAGGTTCATTGGGTTATCCATCATCTCAAGCATTTATCATTTCTTTTTGTTGGAAATATTCCAATTCTACTCTTTTAGTTATTTTAAAATGTATATTATTATTAGCTATGGTTGCCCTGTTGTGCTACCTTATATGAGATCTTATTCATTCTATCTAACTGTATTTTTGTACCCCTTAACCATCCTCATTTTATCCCACCTGCCCCCATTTCTCCACTACCCTTACCAGCCTCTGGTAACCATCATTCTACTCTCTATCTCCCTGACTTTAATTTTTTTTTTTTTTTTAGCTCCCACATATGAGTGAGAACATGTGATATTTGCCTTTCCATGCCTGGCTTATTTCACTTAACATAACGTCTTCCAGTGAAATGTGTTTTGAAACAATCAGACACAAACCTTTCTAAAATGTAAGAGAAACCCTAGCACTATATACAAGACCTTCAGAAAAAAATTAAAAATCCCACGGAAGTGCCTTTCTTTAGTCCATGTAGTGGTTTATTTAGTGGCTTCAAGAATTGCTATACTTCCCACTGTGTTAAGCTCTCTCAAAAGTTGAGTCCAGATAAAAGATGCTGCAAAGCCCAGTGTCCACTTAAAAAAAAAATCGATTGATGAAGAAGTCTACACCCTGGATCAGATTTTTACTTGTGATGGAAGAGCTCTCCATAAGTGTATGTCTTTAAGGTCTTACATCTTCAAGAATGAAGGAGGAGCCTCAGGGTTTCGGGCTGCAAATGACTGACTTGGCTGTCAGGCTGGCTGCAAATGCCAGAGGAGATTTAATTGAACTACTGGTTTTTATTTGGGTGGTTATTTTGTTAGTGCTCTGGTACGAGGTACAAACCTCCTTAAGTTTTGAGTGATCTTCCTCTACCCCTATTTTTCCCTTACATCCCTATTTTTTTGTGTGCAATTTTGCAGAAGGTGAGGTTTTTCAGGATTATGTCTATGGCATCGAAATCAAAATTCTTACGCTGCCATTTTGTTGGTCTACTCGTATGTCAATGTGCACATTATGAAGTGTAGTAGCTATATCTGTCTGCAGTTCGGTGTACTCACATAGTTGGTAACCTAGACATGTAGTTCTTAAGTGAAGGGCTTGTTAGGATTTCATTTTAAATGCTTTCTAATATTATGCTGCTGTTAAAAATGCAATTCTAAAAACTGTGCCCCAAAACATCCCAAAATATTTATGCTATATAACATTAATTAACAAAAGAAGAATTCAAAATACACACACTATAAATATAAGGATGTAAAATACATGCAGGTGGGAGGCAACAAGTCAAAACAAACTGTACTAAAAAAAAACAAAAAACAAACTGTACTAGAGTAGTTGTGACTTTAAAAATAAAAATACCTCATTTCCTACATTAGCTATTTCCCACAAATGTTTCTTTCTTTCTTTTGCCTGGAATTAATCATGGAATTAATTATCAATTGGGGGAAATTTTTAGAGAAATGTTTTAGATCCACGAAATGACTGAACAACAAATACAGCTAAACACATCAGCCATGTGATTGCTTTTCAATATGTTTTCACAGTAGGAAGCTAAGCACAAAAGTAGCAATCGAGTGTTGGTTAAACACTTATGAATGTTACTTGACTTAATAATTTCTTTCAAATGACATGCAAGAAATGGCTTCGGGGCCCTCAGGACTGGGGAACCAGGATGGGATCCTGACGACAAGGACCTTGGCTTGAAAGCCATCACTCTAGAACAAGGTGCTTTCCCGGCACGTGAAGCAGCTGCCGGGTTTTACGGAACCACCAACCAAGGCAGCACCCTTGACGGTGCATTATCTATTGCAGCAAGCAGCAGCAAGGTCAGATAGAGTTCCCAGCGGAACAGTCATGCTTTTTGGAATAAAAATTCCCACAGACTGGTGCATATATCAAAATTATCCACTAGCTAATGGGCATGAAAGTTTTCTAGCAAACTAAACACACAAACATCCCAAATCATTTTTTAAAACAAGACACAAAGAGCGAAAGAGAAAAGAAATGGATGAGAGTGAAATGTGATTTAGCAGATACCAGTTTATTCAACATAGCGCATGACTCAAAGCTCTGATACTTCACAGCCAACGAGGCTTCCTACTTCTCCATTACAAAATACTGGACGATACCCTGAATATAGCTAATTCAAGGTTCTTGTTCCTTTTCTCCTCTATGTATTAACAGAATTGAGCAGGTTTCCCCGTTCAGCACAGATTTCACATTCACTGAAGGCTTTGGGGAGAGGGGAAAACAGGCTTTCTAACTGCCCCTCTGAACCAAAGGCACTTAATGTTGAAAGATAAAGCACAGCAGAGTCACCCCACAGACACTCCCTTGTGTTCAGGTTGCTGAACCCCAGCATACCATCACTGGCCCACGTGGGATGCACCATAGCAATGTAGAAGACACTGATTTCCTTGGGAAAACAAAGTGCAGTATGAGTATAAAGGTCTCATCACCACCCCCACCCTTTTCTGAAAATAATACATAAGAGAACTCTTATTTTACATGATTAGTATAACCCAAGGTTCACATATGGACAAAAATAGCTGAAAAATAATCTGTCATAAATTCTCACTATGAAATCACAATATATTCTGATAACCACTCTTAGAATTTTTAGTTGGAGAGAACTTCAGAGGTCATGTTGTCCCCCCTCATTCGATACGTCAGGGCTCCGAGGCCCAGGAAGGTCAAGTGTTGGACCCTGGGTCCTAACCCCTGTGGCAGAGCCCGGGTAGGATGCAGGCCTCCTGAAGCCTAGTTCAGGGTTCTCTCCGCTCCCCTTCCTCTTAAAAGACTCTCCAAAGTCAAACACAACGATGATCTCCAAAGATGCACCACACGATAAAGCAAATGCACTGACACGGGTCAGCGATTTGGTCTCACAAGACGGTTCCTTTGGCCATTGGGCAGGTACATAACCCACCTTGGGGTGGTAATTCTTTGCATGAGATCAAAGTTCTGAGGGAAGCCCAGTGCAGGGTAGACATGACTGCTTGGATTTGGGAAGGCTCTTCTTGGCCGTCAGTCCGTGGTGGGCAGGCGGTCTGCTGCACAGCGGAATCCCAGATTCGAAGCGGAACTATCAGGTGTGTTCTGGCTTCGAGCAGCACAGCGATACCTGTAGCAGTAGGACTGTGCAGAGAAGAAAGGGACGTAAGTGCTACTGGGACTGAAGGCTCCACACTGGCGGGTGCATGTTACACACAAGTGCCAGCTGTTCAGCGGTTACGCCGCCCTATACCCAGTGCTGCCCCACAAGCCTCACGGCCACTTAACGTGTGTGCTTTGGAAAGGGCAGCACGTTCAAGAGTTAGCCACATATTATCCAATGTCCTTTACCTTATAAACGTAACACAGATGCAGTACAAAGTTGTCGGTGTCAGCATTACTTATAACAGCAAAAACGAAAAAATGCAGAGATCAACGATTGCATAAGTTTAGGCACATCCAGATGACAGAATCGTTAAGTAGCCATTGAAAATCATGCTTTTACATAACATTTAATGAGAATGTTAAGCGAAAAAGTCAGACTGTAAAATTGTAGATATAGTATGATCTCAAGCTAGATAATTATCTATGCCAAGAAAAAAAAAGACCAGAAGATTCAGAACACACCACAAAGTGCACAGCAGTTATCCTGCAGAAGCTGGGGTTTGTATTTCCCACACTAAGTATATATTGATTTTTGGCATGAAACCAAGTGATAAACATAGATGTCAACTGGGAAAATATTAAGAGTAACATTAAGATACCATTACTATCCAGTATACAGTAGATGGGCAAAAAGCTAAACAGCAAGCCTAGGAACACCAAATGTAGGAAAGGCTGTGGGAAAATACTGTTTTTGTATACATTGCTTTTGGAGTTTAAATCACACTAACTCATAGAGCTGTGCATTTGTGTGTGTGGTTGTTTTGTACCGGTGTTAGTTATAAGAGCAAGGCACAAGCATACAACATGCACACGAACGCAGACCTTCAGCATACCAGGCATGGTGCTAGGCACCATCATCTGTTACTTCATTTTTATCATAACAGCCCAGAGAAAGTAAATGAGATACCCAAGATCTAACTGTGGTGTTCTTGCTTCCCTGGCAAGAGTTTATACTCCCAGAAGAAAAGGTACCACATCCTGTGTCTTCTTTTCCAACACCCAACATACAAGTCCTGCCTACGCTCACACACCTGCACATCCCTGGTCACCTAGTCGGTATTCAGTGAAGAACTACAAATTACTTGCCACAAACACTTCAAAAGCTTCCGGATTCCAAATATAGTCATGCATGGAACTCTTGTGCTCTAGGATTCTTCTCTGATCCAAAATAACAGAGAATGAAAATAAACTAGTCATCCTGTGTACCATGAGCATAAACTCTGAGTTGGCCCAGTAAGACTCAAGTCCCTGCCAGCTGGTTAAAGAACGACGCAAAGAATCGTGTAGAATAACGTTGGAACTCACGCAGAAGAGATAATTTGGGGGTTGGGGAAATAGGTCAGCATTCAAGAGATTTTTTTTTTCTTAAATATTAATTATCTCTTTTCTCTCACAAAGTAAAGTGCTTCTCATCTTCATAAAATTATCTCTAAAGTTGACAAGACGATTCTCTGGAGCACTTCTACCATAAAAAGAAAGACACAGTGCTTTGTCTTCTACAGATAGTGAAACAGCAGCAACCAATTTTCTCATGTTCCTTGTGGCCAGTGAAGAATATAACAAACATCACTAAGTCTCAGGGAGGTAGAGGGAAGTTCAATTAAAAATGTGTTTGAAATAATAAAAATTGATGGCATCTGCTACTATGTGTGGTCCACATGCAATGGAAGCTCTCAAATGACTAGAGGTGACCATGCATGAAGACATAACAAATGCCTCATTCCACGTAGGAGCCTGCTCACTGGGCTGCCGTGAAACAACAGTGCTTTGGCATTTCTAGAATCAAGTTCCTGTGGATAACCCAGGGTCCCATGAAACCAAGCATGTGTAGTGAATTCCACACTGCAGTAAGGATCAAGTTCAGGGGGGCAGGCAGACAGACAACAGACAGACGACATGACATGGGCATTCTTGTTTCATAACTCTACCACACTCACGACCAAAACAATCAAGCGTTTCCTAGTTGCCCACTGTATGTGACCAGAGGGGAGATCATGTCTTGGCATGGTCTTGTCTTGCCGGAGATCACAGGCTGGTTGAGCAACAGATTACCTATCAATCAGCTATAAGACATGCTAGGGTTAACAATTTTGAGGTTATTAGTAGTGGAGATGAACAAATTGTCCCTTATAGAATGCCAAAGTCTTTGGGAAAGACTGTTTTGGAAGGCACAACTTGGCCTGAGTGGGATTTCCATGGTTAAGGCAGTGGTTCTCAGACTTCACACCTGAGAATGCCTGGAGAGCCTGTTTAAATCCATGCCCCAGGCCACGCACCCAGAGATTCTGACTCCGGAAGTCTATGGTAGGGCCCTAGAATGTGTATTTCTAACAAGCTTTTAGGTGCTGCTGATGCTATAGGCCCATGGGCCACACTTGGAGCACTGATTTATAGGATTTAAAAAGGAGAAAAGGAGGCATATCAAGTGGAAAAAATAATGACATCAGAAGCATTAAAACGGAAAAATTCAGGCAGGTTAAGAGGCTATCAAGACCATGGCCTGATCATGTCACAGCATGGTTTATATGTTCATTAAATACATGAGATTACAATATGTCAGATGCTATTTTAGGCAAGAGGGATACAATGAGAACCAGACAAACAAGGCACCTGTTATCAGGGAGCTGACATTCAACAGAGAGTAGTGAGACAATAAACACACTGATAAACTGAAGGTTGTTTCCGGTAAAGAGGACTGAGAGTGACTGCCTGGACACTTTCGACAGGGTGGTCTGGGAAGGCCTCTCTGATAAGGCGACATGTGGTCTGAGTTGCTCAAAGATCTGGAGAGTGAGAATTCCAGGAAAAGTGACTGGTACAAAGATGGTTAATAATGAACAGGAAATGGGGGTGGACAAATAGGATGGAGTCACATTCCAGTCTTCTCAGCAGACAGGAGTCTGGGCTTGATACAAGTGAAAACTGTGACAAGCAAACATTTTACTATTTAATCTTAGCAAAGGTGAAGCCTTTCTGAATTTGTTCCCTCATCAATAAAATGGAGCTACTAATGGACTAATTTTAGCATACTTCATCTTGTTTTTACATAAAAAAGTAAAGCACTAGACACGTGGGAGGCATTATAGCTATTACTTCTAATGAACATAAACACTCAATCACAGAAACTAGCTTTGCCTGTCTTATCTGACCTCTTTGGGATAATCTGTTTCCTCACTACAACTAAAGCATTAGCCAGCTTCTAAGAAGGTCTGGGAGAAATTGTGCTCACTTGGAGGAAGATGATAATACTCCTCTTCCAGCATCTGAATGTGGATACACATTTGCTACATGAATGGAAAAGTTGAGGGATCTCTCTGAGGATATGACATAGGACTGAGTTCTTGTTGGATGGCATATTCCTATCTGCCATTTATCTCTTATTTAAAAAACTATTTTAAAATAAGATGATGTTCACATGCCACGAAACCCAGGATATGCCTCAAATGAGCTGCACCTGCCCAGAGCACTGTGTTGAGAAGGATTTTACGGCTGTGACATAGGATAATGGAAAAGAGTTACATAATATATAAGAGATTTTTACCATGGCCATATGTTTGAAGACCCTGGTATATACAGAATAATTCCATTCTTGAAAGAAAACAATAAAGTATACAAAAAAGTTTGATAGAATACTACTACCAGTTTTCCTCAGGAAGCAGGATGAATGATTTTTCTTTCTATTTCTATCTTTAATTTTTATGTAATGAAAATGTTTTATTTGTATAACAAAAACCTTAAAATCAGTGACAACAAAAGGAGGTAGTTCTTTTCAGATCACCGCAATCCCTGAGGCCTTCCATTAACCAAAATGCCTACGCTGAACTAAACACTAAAAAGCAAGTCTCACTACAAAAGTTCGTGTTGAGAGGTCAGGCCCATGACTTGAGAAAACAGTCACTTCACACCATCGCTCCATTTCAGATGCACTCATTCACTCAGCGAACATTTATTAGTAAGTCGTTTACTTTAAATTCCAACTAACGATGCACATAATGAAAGAGGTAACTGGCCTGATTATGAATGTCCTCATTGTTCTTTCTTTTTTTCCAACTCTACTTTTAGCACTTCAAGTGGTTCTTAAGAATGTGAGGTCTTTAGGTGGCTGAAAATGGGTCATCATATTAATTAAGATGAGAGAAAGTGGGAAGGACCTGTTTTAGTCCTATTTCATCGAAATGTCTAATTACTGTGTGAAATTGATCTCCATATCTGTGCTAAGAATATGACAGTGGACTTGGGAACAATCTGATTAAGATAATGACTTACCAGTCTTGGGGTTTTGAAGCCAAGTGCAACAGCAATATGGTTTTTATAGGAGGAAGACTTTTAAGGTAATTGTAGCTCAAGTTGAACAAAATCATTACAGAGAACCACAAACTAGAACTCAGGTCTTTTGATTTCCCATTCATTGTTCTTGCTGACAGTAGACCAACTCCTTTTGCTCTTCATCTTGGCAGGAGAGTAAGGATTTCCTCATTGCTATGTGTTGGGCTAAAGACTCCAGGGGAATTAATCTAACAACATCAATGACAACAACAACAAATATTTCTGGAATACTTACCATGTGAACTCTTCTAAGAACTTCACATATATTAACTTACTTAATCCTGCCAATAACCCTGTGAGGTAGGTACTACTAGTATCTGCACTGTATATATGAGGGAAAATTGAGGAACAAAGATGCTAATAGTGTGCCTAAGACCACATGGCGTATAAGTGGTAGATCTGGGATTCCAGCCTATTCAATCCCATTCCAAAGTCTGTTCTCTTAGCTAGATGCCATGTTGCCTCATAGTTTTTTCTTTCTGTGCCCTCATCTCCTTATTGAATCTATACTTTGGATAGACTTCCAGAAAGTTATGAATGATCATCAATGTTTACTTTAGCCAGGCAAACTGGCCCTGGCCTATATTCGAAAATAAGTTACCTTCTAAGCAAGGTGATTTTTAAGAAAATGAATTACAACATTTTTCTTTCTTTTTATTGATTTCCACCTATGTAATGAGCATACTTTTTAGGATTCTGCCTGTCTAATTAGGAGTTCATTAGTTGGTTCCTTCTCCAAAAGAGAAGAAGGGGGAAAATAACCTAATTATAATAAAGATGATCACTACGGATGATGATGACAGGAACACCTAACTTTTACTGAGTCTTTACTATAAGCTATACCAAGAGCTTATCTATGTTGGTCCATTTATTCCTCATAAGACTCTTACAATGGGTGCAATTATGATGTGTATTTTACAAATGTGAAGACTGAGGCTTAGAAAGGTTACCTAAGAGGTAACCTAAAAGGTTAGAAAGATCACATACCTAGCAAAGAACAGTTACAGAACTCCAATCCAGATATAATTCCAGAATCTATATCTTAATAATTTAGTAAAAGTTGCCACTCTTAATACAGAAGAAAGCTAAGTACTCTGAAAATAATTCACTACCAACACTGTGCTGTTTTCTGACCTCACAGAAATAACCAGACTGTGTTAAAAGACCTAAATAATGTACAATTCACTTGACCACCAAGATCCTGGAACAGCCATTTTTCTCTCGAAAATCCTGCAAATCCTATTCAGTTTCATCACTCTGCTGTTCTCCTCTTCTGGAACATTCTCCCCATCACACTGAGCCTGGCTAAATTAAAACTCATCCTTCAGATGCAATATGAAAAGTTAAAGGTGTATTATATAAACTCTAAATCAACCACCAAAATTTTTAAACAAAGAGTTATAGGTAATAAGCCAAAAGAGAGAAAATGGAGTGATGAAAAGACCCAAAAGAAGACATACAGAGAACAAAGGGAACAAAGAACAGATGAGACAAAGAGAAAAAAATCAAGATGGCACATTTCAACTCAACCGTATCAATAGTTGCATTAAATATAAATGGTCTAAACATCCAAAGAAGAGGCAGAGATTATGTCAATAAATTCAATTCAATAACTCAGATGAAATGTACAAATTCCTTAAAAGATACAAACTACCAGATTAATCAAGAAGAAACAGACAAACTGTATAGCCCTGCCTTTATTAAATAAACCAAATTTATAGTCACAACTTTAGGCCCACATGGCCTCAGTGGAGAATTATTTTTTTATTTGTAATTAAAAAAAAATTTTTTCTCTTTTAATGTGATCTTGTTTGGAAATATTCACTGGTGAATTCTATCAAACATTTCAGGAATAATGCTAATTCTACACAAACTCTTCCAAAAAACTGAAAATAAGGTAATATTTGCGAACTCAATCTATGAACACAACAATACCTTGAAACCAAAACCAAAGACATTACAAAGAAAGAAAACAACAGAGCAATCCCCATCATGAACCAGATGCAAAAATGCTCACTTATCATTTTAGCAAATCAAATACAAAATATATTAAAAGGATAATACATCATAACTGGCATATAGCCTGAGAATGCAGGGATGGCTTAATATTTGAAAATCAATGTAATTTGCCATATTGAAAAAGAAAAAATATATCATCATCTCAATAGATGCAGAAAAAGCATCTGGAAAATCCATATCCATTGCTGATAAAAACTCACCAAAAAATTAGCAATAGAAAAAAACTTCCTCAGGCCAGGTGTGGTGGCTCACGCCTGTAATCCTACCATTTTGAGAGGCTGAGGAGGGAAGATTGCTTGAGGCCAGGAGTTCAAGACCAGCCTGGGCAACATAGGGAGACCACATCTCAATCAATCAATCAAACAATCAATCAAATCCAAATCTAAAAAAACAAAAAACCCACCACATTGGGAGTTAGGGAAAAAAGAACTTCCTCAAACTGATAAAGAGCGTCTATGAAAAACTACAGCTAATACCATACCTACTTTTGAAAAACTGAATGTTGATTCTCTAAGATCAAGAATGAAGTATGAATGCCTGCTTTTATCATTCATACTCAACACTACACTGAAAGTTCTAACCATATAGTAAGAAAAACTTATGAAAGGTATCCAGACTAAAAAGGAAGAAGTAAACTGTCTATATTCACAGATCACATGATCGCCTTTGTTGAAAACTTGATACAATCTACAAAAACATTACTAGGACTAACAGATGAGTTTAGCAAGGCTATGAGACACAAGAGTAACACATGAAAATCAACTGTACCATGTAAGTGCATTTAATAAAAACATATATTAGGTTAAAAGATATTTTAAAAGAATCAAGTGGAAAGCTTATGAAAATACAGATTAAAAACAAGCTATTAATAAAAACTATAAAACATTAGACACATTCATATGCATGGAATTAGGATGATTTAGTGTTATTTACTTGTTGAAAATGTCTTGCTTCATTTTCCCCATTTATTCTTGATGAAAAATCTTCTGGTCCCCAATTACTTAGAAAGTAAATGGATTCTCAATTTAGAAAAGTGCCATATGTCAGAGACATAACTGGTAGCAATTAGAATTTTTTTTTTTTTTTTTTGAGACAGAGTCTCACTCTGTTGCCCAGGCGAGAGTGAGTGCCGTGGCGTCAGCCTAGCTCACAGCAACCGCACACTCCGGGGCTCAAGCGATCCTTCTGCCTCAGCCTCCCGAGTAGCTGGGACTACAGGCATGTGCCACCATGCCTGGCTAATTTTTTCTATATATTTTTAGTTGTTCGATTAATTTCTTTCTAATTTTAGTAGAGACGGGGTCTCGCT
>CAUYSK010053459.1:0-15317 GCA_963575035.1 Avahi laniger | reverse complement strand
CCACCATGCCCGGCTAATTTTTTCTATATATTTTTAGTCATCCGATTAATTTCTTTTGTATTTTTAGTAGAGACAGAGTCTCGCTCTTGCTCAGGCTGGTTTTGAACTTCTGAGCTCAAACAATCCGCCCGCCTCGGCCTTCCAGAGTGCTAGGATTACAGGCGTGAGCCACCGCGCCCGGCCAAGACTATTATTAATAAGAATTTTATTCCAGGATAGATGGGAGTGCTCACCAGTCACAGGAAGGGTGCTATCACGTCCTAATTCCTTAACACATTAAAATGATAAGCTTACTTCTATTTATGCAAAACCATAGGACTCTTCTCCAAGAATTGGGGAAGAGGGGCCTTGGAAGACTTGAATGTGGAAGGCCTCCTTCCTTCCTCTCCTCCTTCTCAGGAGTCAGAGCTGCGTCGCTGTCTAAGGCTCACCCTGCCCACTCCTTCTTCTTTCTCCCTTTGTCTTATATTGGGATTTTCCCCAATAAAATCTCTTCCACTTCTAGTTCCTTCTGGGAATCTTCTTCTCAGAAGACTTGAACTTCATACCATTTATTAGCTTGGATGAGTTACTTAATCCTTATAAGTATGGTCTGTCTCAGTAGTAACATGAGTAAAATAATAGTATTAGGTCCTGTAGGTTTTATAAAGAAGAAATTTGAAAATGGCTGAAAAATTGTAAGCACAGTGCCTGGCACATGGCAAACAGTCAAGAAATAATAATTGTCATTCCTATTATTACTACTATCTTTCAGTGCTTCTAGAATTATCTGATTGGAGGAAGTTGAGAAAGCTGAAGTCTGCCTTTTCTTGGAGGAGCCCTGGACTGCAAGATATAGATGAGAAAGAAACCTCACAGAATCCCACGTTGATCATAACCCAAGTGCATTGTAGCAGCCTGTGTGAGAGTTTTCCTAGCTATTGGGTGTTTGTGACAGTTGTATTTGGACAAGAACCGCTTGAAAAGCCTCCTGACCTGTTGAGGCTAAAGGAAGGGAGGGCTGGGGACCTAGAGACTTGTCTGCCTAGTCCAAAAGATCCTCCTCCCCCTACACCTTTTTTCTTTTTACATAATTTCAGACTTATGCAGAAATTACAAGAATAGTGCAAAGAATTTCTGAACACCTTCAGCCAGATTCCCCATGTTAACATTTGTGCATGTGTGTGTATTCACATACATACATACATTTTTTTTTCCTTAATTCTTTGAGAGAAAGTTGCAGGCATGATGTCCCTTTATCCCTAAATGCTTCAGTGTGTGTAGTCTGAACGTAGGGTCTACATTCAGCACGGAGGTAGAAATTGCCCATTTGCAGTCTCATCTCCTTCCCTACGATAAATTCGGAGCCACCTGATTTTGTCTCTTGCACTAGTGCAGATCTTTTCTTTGGTTAATCAACATATGAAGTAGTTATTTTTCTTACAGGGATCATGTTGTATAAAAAGTAATTATTTTAAAATACCAGAATCATACTTACCTTGGTAAGAGGCTCACCTGATGAGAGGCACGTGGGAAAACTGATACCCCCTGAAGGTGATTCAGGTGGATCTGCTCACTCAAGATCTCTCTAGGCATGTGCCCATTGAGGTCTGAATTACCTCCATGGTTTAAATTATTTCTTTTTCATTCTCTCTATTGATTTAGTTTCTGTTAAATACTAACATAATATGATTTTGAATGACTGTTCTAATGCTCAGAGAACAGAAGATGACTAAGACAAAATACCTACCCTGAATGCAGTTGTACCAGGGAAAACAAGACAGGAGCAAAAAAATAATCATAACACAAAATATGAGAGAAGGTTTGAGAAGAACGATGGATTACAAGGAGGTAGCTGGCTCAGGAAAGATTTCATGGAAGAGGTGGTTTTAACATGTTCATTAAGGGGAGGAAGACAGTTTTCTGGGTATCGTTGAGGAGTTGCCTTCTACAAAGGTGTCAGCATATGCTAAGGCACAGAGACAGGAAAGCACTAGGGTGAACGGGATCCTCAAGTATAGTTGAGAGTGAGGAGCTCTATGTGGCAAGAACTTCTGGGACTTGAGGTACTTGCGGAAGAATAGTGAGAGCAGGGTTGTCTTAGTCTGTTTGCGCTGCTACAACAAAATAACTGAGGTTGGGTAATTTATAAACAACAGCAATTTATTTCTCACAGTATTGGAGGCTGGAAAGTCTAAGATCAAGGCTCTCACAGTTTTGTTGTTTGGCGAGGACCCAATCTCTGCTTCCAAGATGGCTCCTTGAATGCTCCTTCCTCCAGAGGGGACAAACACTGTGTCTCCACATGAAGGAATGGAGAGAAGGAGCAAATTTACCCCTTTAAGCCCATTTATAAGACACTAATCCTATCTAAGAGGGCAGAGCCCGCATGGCTCTGTTGCCTCCTAAAAGGCCCCACATCTTAACACTGTTGGGGATTAAGTTTCAACATGAATTTTGCAGGGAACGCAAACAATCAAACAATAGCACGTGTGGAGAGAGATTTTGGGGAGATTGTGGAGGATCTTGGAGCATGGTCTCCAGTGACTCTCCTGGTTCTGTATGTGAGTCCTGGAGGCAGTGTGTTTCCAACTCCTCACTCTCTCTCAGCTTCCCTCTTCCTTGTATTCTTCTTTTCTGCTTTTTTTCCTTAATATCCAGAGACCTCCTCTAGAAACAGCATTCTTTGTCAGGTTGGATAAAGACTTTTCTCCACCCTTGCTCCCCACATGCTCAGACCTACCCAACTTTGTTAAAGTACAGGGACAAACTTTTTCATATTTCTAAGTCGTTACAAAACTACCAAGATGAGGGATGCTGACACACGCGCCCAGAAGAGAGTCCTGTGGGCCATCTGAGGAAGGGGCCCTGTGTCCGCTTTCGTCTGTCCTCTTACAGTAATGCACCTTGGCAAGGTAAGGACAGGAAGCTCTAACCAGGTTCAATATTTAATCAAATTGGCTATTTACCTCCACTCCCCGATATGTCATTGTAGACTCAAGATGACTTGGGTGAACATGTTAGAAACTCTGAGTTCGCAGGGGTGCTTTCTACCTGAGAATGCCAAATCAAGGCTGCTCTGAAGAGGTTTCCTAATTTTGTTTTCTTGTTAGGGGCATTCAAATGACCATGAAGAAAGAGCAAGTACTTACCAGTACCAATTTTTAAAAGGTATTATTAACTTTATTGTCATATTTCCTTAATTCTAAGATGTACATTTTATGTATTGTCACATTTCTGGAATGGAAGTAAGCTTTGCATTCGACATGCGTGTTTAATGCAGCGGCTCTTTGTTTTCCTTCCTCTCTACTCCCCTTCCCCAAACCCAAAAGCAAACAAGCAAGCCAAAGCTCTCATTAAATTGCTGTCTTACAGTCAAGGGAATAGGATGATATTTTCTAGTTTCTCCCTTCTGTCCCCCAGAGACACCCCTTCTGCTTATTAGCTGGGTGAGCAGAAGTCATCTACTTTAAAATGTCCTATTGAGGGGTAAGCATCCTTCCCTAGGGAGTGCTACAAACTCTGAAATTATCTGTGTATTGGACATGTCTAGACTATTTCTATCAGCTGACACCCTTTCTTCTCCTGCAAATTGAGTCTCATCTGAGTAATTCCCACGCGTACACGTCCTCCTGCCATCCAACTGTCCTCCTCAGAGCCTCCGTGACAGAAAGCATCGAGGGATTAATTTTTAACAATCCAGCCTGGTTTTTATGATGGATCATCATCATTATTTTTTTAATACACAAATGGTGCTATGATGATTCAATTACAAGTAGAAGTATGGGGATTTTGTTTGATAGACTGTTTTGTTTATCCTGAACAAAACAGAATGTGACTTAAATATTTCTGAAAATAGGAAAGAAGGGGTCCTTTTGCAGCATTCTGTGTGTAACTGTATATCTGAATTCACATTGGGACTGGGTAAATCTTATCCTGTCTCTATCCTGAATGCTACCCCCCTACTCCCTGCCCAACTTTAAAAACTAGGTACTGTATGATTGAAGTGTACAGGTTGGACACCTGCAAGGAATTTTCTAAAGTGAACAGGTGTCACAAAATAGCACATTGCTGAGGGGGTGGGCGGGTGGAGGGGAGGGATGTTGGCAGGTCACTCAGCACCAGCTGCTTTTCTGAAGCTGTGTATGGGGAGGATTAGAAGAGCAAAGAGTCTGCTGCTCAGCCCCAGAGAATCCCAGGCTCCATCCCAACATTCTCTTTTAAGTCTACCAGAGGTTATTTTAACAGATTTGGCAACTCTGCCTCCAGGTCCCTGTTGGACCCCAGCAGCCCTCTCACCCTGTCCACTAATCCCCTCCCCTCCCCACCGCCTGCTTTCCTCATCCCTGCTCTTTGACTCATCCTTCCTTCCTTTTCATCTTTAATCCTTTTCTCAAACTCCTTTTGGTCTCTACATAAGAAGTGAAATCTGACTTTTCTGTAAAACGCTCCTTGTAGAGACGACACCTTCTTCGGGTACCTGAGACTCACAGAATGTGAGAGTTTTCATGGCCCCTTTTCCTCTGTGCCCCTTTCCTGCTAGCTCTGCCCTCTCTCAACATTCTCTCCTCCCATGTAGCCCAGACGGCCACTTGCGTGGCCTAGATGAAGGGGCACGAAGAGCAGTTTGGAGCACAGGTGTGTTTGGTACTGGCCTCCACTGTTCAGAGATGATAAGACTACACTGGGTGGTTGTGAAGATTAAATTAGTCACTGTTGAAGAGCATCTAGCAGAAGGCCTGGCATGTTGCAAATATCAATATATGATTTGAAAGACATTGACATTATTTGGCCCATGTCTTTTAAGCAGAAAACGGAACCAAAAAAAAATCTTTAATTTTTCCAACCTTGCCTTGGAAGCTCAGGAACTTTCTTTTTCCCATTTAAAAAAAATTATAACATTTTTTTCTTACTTTAATTCTTTTAGTATAATTATTCTTTTTCTTTCCTTTGTATTGAAGTTTGAGATCTTATTGTATCTGGATTTTCCAGTCTCAAACTAACTTTTCTTCCTTCCTTCCTTCCTTCCTTCCTTCCTTCCTTCCTTCCTTCCTTCCTTCCTTCCTTCCTTCCTTCTTCTTTGATACAAGAGGAAGAGTAAATAAATACAACCTAGAATAATATCAGTCTTCTTTGGCTTCCTTGGCCACCCAAGAGCTGGGGCAGATGAGTGAAAAGGGAGCTGGTCTATGATGGACATGTCTTTCTAGTAGTTTTCCAAGAGTTCCAAGACACTTCAAGGTTGCCATGCAGGCCTTGAGGCCACTGTGAGCAGAGCCTACTGACATGATCTATCTTAAGTATTGGGTTTTATGGCTAAAAGAAATCTGCTAGACATTGTGTTTTGTTTCAGACATACCATGACATCCTTGACCCAGAAAAAAGAAGTTTTTCTTGAGAACTCCTCAGGAGTCAAAGGTCTTTTTAATTAATATATATATATATATATATATATATACATGTTTTACAATAACACATTCTACATGTTATTCACTATGAGGCATTTTGCCAGATTTTGACATGTATTAGTTCATTTGATTCTCACCACAACACTGTGAGTTAAGTATTAATATTAGTAGTGTTACATCTTACAAATCAGGACGCTGACTTTTAGAAAAAATTAAATAACTTATCCCAAATTATACAGCTATGAGTTGGACCCTGAAGCATTTGTTTGAAACCTCAACCCCCAACTGCTTTAGGATGTCCCAGGATAGAATGAAACCGACTGTTCTCCCAGGAATATTCTGTTCTAGGAGCCAGCAAGGCCACAAGATTCGTGTAAGCATCTTTGTAGTGTGAAGGATCATCCAGACCCAACAGACCAGACTCTGAAGAGTTTGGTATTGGCAAATGAGCCAAAGAGGCAAGCAGAAGACATTGCATGAATGGCAAATGTCTGACTGTCTTGGTCTGTTGGTGTTGCTATAACAAAACACGAGAGCCTGGGTAATTTATAAACAATAGAAATTTATGTCTCACAGTTCTGGAATCTGGGAAGTCCAGGATCAAGACATCAACAAGATTGATATCTGGTGAGGGCTGCTGTCTGCTTCCAAGATAACACCTTGTTGCCATATCCTCCAAAGGGGAGAAACGCTGGGTCCTTACGTGGTGGAAGCAACAGAAGGGCAAGAGAATGTTCCCTTCAACCTTGAGCCTTCTCTAAGGGTGTTAATTCCCATTCAGGAGAGCAGAGTCCTCATTACTTAATCACCCCCAAAGGCCATATCTCTTAATACTATTGCATTGGGGGTTTGGAGGGAACATCGTCATTCAAGCCATAGCACTGACTAAGAATTCTGGTCCCCAGCTATATCAAGTACATTTATGTAGTTTAGTCAGGCTGTGTGGGGAGAGGGTCCATTCAAGCCTACCTGGTCATGTTTCTCCTCTCCTGGAAGTCTGAGTGAAAATCAAGTCCATTGTTTTTTATGCCTCTTTTAAAATTCCTCTACCACTCTTACTCTCTAGCTGTCCTTACCGTATCAAGTACCTACTTTCTGCTAGCCCATAGAATAGAGCTGCTTATAAGCTATATTAAAACTTGAAGAAAAAATAAGCATGTATTTTTAAAGCATGTCCCCAAATAAATTTGAAGTCAAATCAGTTCAAGCAATTATCATGCTACAAATGTCATTAGATTCTCAATTACAATGATTCATAGGTTTTTTTTAATCTCCCCAACTGAACTTTAAAAATGATTTCTAATTAGGAAGACATAATATTTTCTTAAAATTTATTCAATGGTTCAGAAGACAAAGAAAAGAAAGGGACAAAGACTTCTGGTAGTGATAAAAAAAAGTCTCAAGCCTTCGTCATGCCAAATATTTATTTTCCTTCTGAAACAAAGTTATTGCTTTCCAAATAAGGAAGCCATTTAGAGCCAAGATATGCCATTCAAATCATAATAGCTTTTTCTTGCTAAACTTAGAATGGAAGAATGTATACAACAAAAGTGTTAGCGATTCTAGAAGTAAACATTTTGCCCATGATACATATCAAATTAAAAATATTCTAGCATAATGAAAAAGATAGCATTGTTGATCCAGCCTTAGTTGGACATTTGTTTTTTGTTTGTTTTGTTGTTTGTGTTGAACTTTTTAGTACTGGGGTAGATTTAGATTATACCTATGCCTGTCCTCACTGTCTCACCTAGTCATTCGCCTAAGACTATTGATGAAATGCCAAAACAGAGTAGGATGCTAGCATCAGAACACGCAGAATCCAATTGGCCCAGAAAGAGAGAAAACCCCAGATTTTGGTCTGGTAAGCAGAGTGCTCCAGCTGTAACTCATAATAGCTATACCATTTAGAAGGTAAACAAGGAGCCCACAATCTATGTCTTCAGAGTCATTTGGCAGTTCATAAACCACTAACTACTCCAATTTGTATCTGAGGAATGTTATTATTCTATATACAAACACATTGAAACATTTTTATATGTTAGATATTAGTCATCCAAACAAGTGATTAGTACCAGATTCTGTCAAAATGATCAAACAAGTCATGTTGTGCAGACTAGAAATTTCCAAAGTGAGTTCAGTGCAGCACTAATTCATTAGATTGTTAAACGATAACATTTAAAAAAATCAGTGGCCCATTAAGCTTGGAAATACACTGTCACATGAAAGTAAACAGGATATTTCATGCAATATTTCTATACCAGTAGAGATACAGCCTCAATGGTGACTGAACCTGTATCTAATAAATCTTTCCCTTGTGTTTGAAAAGAAGGGTTTATGAGAGCCTATTTTGAGAAGCCATCATTGTCTTATGCCAAAAAGGTGGTGCAATAAGTACAGGTTTCTTACTGGTTTCAAAGAGATGGATCTGTTCATTCCATTATCAGTTACCTAAGGGCCATCTTAATTTTCCATTGCCTTGTTGCTATTTATGTTGTAGCCACATGCTCAGAGATAGGGATCATTTTTATTAGGTGTAATGGCAAAGCGCTTCTTTTATTCTTACTCTCTACCCAGGTAATGCTATTAGGATAGTGTAGTCTGGATTATATATTTCTCTTTATTTTTGTACTTCTTTATATAACTACCTAACATATTCTGTTGTGTAGTGAATGAATAATATAATCCAAGCAATAAAAAGATATTTTAAAAAGAGAGAAACAATGCTCACAACTGTTTGAAGTATGGGTCAAAGTCTGGACTGGTTCAAATTTATGGAAAAAGATCATGAAATTTAGGGACTTACTACAGTTGGTGAACATTTTCCCATAAAGTTCCAAAAACAATTTAATTCTAGGAATAATTCCAAGAAATTATCGTACAGTCATATGCTGCATAATGATGTTTCAGTCGGCAACAGGCCACAAGTACAATGGTGGTCTCAGATTATAATGGAGCTGAAAAATTCCTGCCACCTAGTTACACCATAGCCATTGTGTCACAATTGCCTGCAGTTTTCAGTAGAGGAACATGCTGTATAGGTTTATAGCCAAGGAGCAATAGGCTGTATCATATAGCCTACATGTATAGTAGGCTATACCATCTAGGTTTGTGTAAGTACACTGTATGATGTTTGTACAACAACAAAATTGTCCAGGATGGATACCTATCACTAAACAACACGTGACTGTATGTCATTTTCAAAATGGCAAAATAGAATTGAAAACAAATAACATAAATCATGGGAACTTAAAGGAGAATTGAACTTGATTCCAAGACCCTGCACAGACAGGTTAACTGTACTCATCTGTACTCATCTCATAACAGTACTCACCCACATGGGCTTTTCTTTAAAAGTAATGGAGATAAACACTATCATTTCCCTGTGTAGCCTTTTCCAATAATTTACAATCCTTATAACTGTAATTCTTTCTAAAATCAGACAAATACCTAGAACCGGTACCTCAATTGCCAATAGCAGATGGCATCCTGCACATACCACGATTCCCTGAGGACACCGACAGCCATATGGTGACAGGTTGATCACATTAGATCTCTTCTGTCATGGAGGTGACAGAGATTCATCTTCCCAGGAATCACACATATTCTGGATGTGGATTTTCCCTTCTTGTTCGTAATGCTTCTGCCACCACCACAGAATGCCTTATCCGCCATCATGGCATTCTGCACAGTGTTGAATCTGATGAAAGAACTCATTTCCTGCAAAAAAAATACAGCACTGGGATCACAACCATTGGATTAGCTGGTTCTACCGCATATTTCCCCATCCAGAAGCACTAGCCTAACTGAAAGGTGGAATGGCTTACCAAAGACTCAGTTATGATGCAGTTGGGAGATAATACCTGAAAAGAAGGGGCTCTCTTATACAGAACACTGTTTATCCTTTGAAATCAGAGTCCCCGTGCCCAGAATACATGGGTCCAGAAATCCAGGAATGGAAGTAGAAATGGCTCTTCTCACTATGATACCTAATAACTCACAGAAATTCTGCTTCTTATCCTGGCAACTTTGAGCTATACTAGTTTAGAGGTCTTAGCAAAGGGGGAATGCTCCCACTCAAGGACACAACAATGATCCCACTGAATTGAAAATGAGACTGCCTAGAAATTTTGCGCTCCTTATGTCACTGAATCAATAACTCTATTGCATTTGTGTTTTTGTCTGTTGCATACAATACTTCTATCTGATATTCCTTGTCTGAAATTTCCAATCTCCCTCCATTCTTCAAAACACAGCTCAGATCACTATGCTTTCATCAAGCTTCCACTATGCTGCCTAGCTCCCAGGGATCCCCCAGCCCCTTATATAACAAACAGTTGTATACTTCACGTGTCTCTCCTAATATCGTATTATCACTTGTAAATTGTAATTAGTTTTTCAATGTTTATACTTCATTTCCCCCAACTGATTGTAGGGTTTTTTGAAGGCAAGAATTGTGTTTTTATAATTTCTGTGTATATCCCATAACAGGGTTTTTCAAGTGTTGGTGCCCATTCATGAACAGTGCTGTCGTCTGTGTATAGCGAGGGGAAAATAATAAGGATTATGCAGCCAGGATTTAAGCCAATATACTCAAGTTAGAGGATTGCCCTTTATTTTGAAATTATGCCCTTCATACTCTTATTGTGCCAATATGCTTCTTCTTTTTTGAAATTATCCTCATGATAGATGGGAGGATTTTCTGAAGTCTTTATCTGATGAAGTTGAAAAATCAGAAGCTCTTTATCTATTACTCCAAATGCAAGGGATTACATTCCTCCATAAAACCCCAAAGTCTAAAAAATAGTGCACCTAGAAGTTGGTGCAATGCCTTTTGGATAATTGTGGTTTAATATGTGTTTATTCATTTGGGACATCAAATGGCTGAGTCCTTGTTCTTCAAGAGTTGATAGCATTCTAATCTCTCCTTGCTCAGAAATTTCCACTTATGTTAAATGCTGGGACAGAAATGCAGATCTGCCTCAGGTTCTCTTCATATGGTTTCCCCCCCTTGGCTGTGTACCTAATGGTTCTTATTTTTTAATTTCAAAATATTAATATTCATATCATTTTGAGGTAATTCAGCAGGAGGAAAAATAATTTCCATAGTTATTTGACATTATGCAATTCTTGTATTAGACTATTTGTGGGGAGAGGGTCAATGCTACATAGATGCAAGTAAATATGTGTGGACAAAAAATTATTCAGAAGATAAGAAAGAGCACAAATTTTTGCATCTTTTAATAAAACTTCCATCCATCTGTTAATTTAATACTGTGCATTATTTATATATTTGTGAGAAAGTTCTTAGAATTTAACATTAAGAAAAAGTTTGTGTTCCCACAGAATAAATTGCATTATTTTATCACATAATGCAAACTACATAATTTATAATGTTTCTCCGTTAGCCTTGACTGCCAAGAAGTTCAATATGCTAAACATAACTCTCAATTGTATTGATCTATCCTCTCACTGGTTGCTGATCTAACTCTCTCCCTCTTCTCTTGTGTTATTTTCTCTTTCAGATTTTAAAAAACTGTCCTTACATATATGCGTTCTTGAGATAATTTGTCTCACTTACATATGGAGAGTAGGAAAAGTAAAAATTATAAATGAGTCACTAATAAATAGAATTATCCACATGTGGGGGAAAAATCAGAGCTTTCACATGTATTTTGCTACCCCCATGTCGGCACTTGTTTACTATCTATATCCCTGTGAAATTATTTTGACTAATTTCGTGTTTCCTTCACACCAGTAAACAGGGGGTCATTTGCTCAGAACAAATAGATGGTGAGTTCTTGGGACCCACAATAATTGTTTGGTCATTTTCTGTTTGGATGGCAATAGCTCTCAACTGGGCTGACTGCAGAGCTTCATCCCAGCTTTGAATCTGATTGTCAAGGGACTTCTCTTTTTCAACAGGAAGCTGCACTTCAAATTTGACAATCATCAGCAACTACCTTGTGACCGCAATTCTTAAAGGGGATTGCACAGTGTTATAATCCCTTGCATTGTTACTTAAACTATTCAGAACAAATGGATTTTTCTTGTACAGAGGAACAAGTTTTATTTTTTTATTTACTTTTATTTTTTACCAACCTGATTTCTTTTTTGTTTTTAAATTTTTTTATCAATTAAGAAACAGAACTGAGAGAAGAGTAGGTTTTATTTTTAAATTTTTTGCCAACTTGATATTTTTTTTTTTTAGACAGACTGATGGCCAACAAACATATGAAAAAATGCTCAACATCTCCAATCATCAGGGAAATGCAAATCAAAACCATAATGAGATATCACTTATCTTCAGTGAGAATGGCCTTTATCAAAAAGTCCCAAAACAACAAATGTTGGTGTGGTTGTGGAGAGATAAGAACACTCACGCACTGCTGGTGGGACTGCAAACTAGTACAACCTCTGTGGAAAGTAATATGGAGATACCTCAAAGAACTAAAAATAGAACTACCATTTGATCCAGCAAACTACCATTTGATCCATTACTGGGCATCTACCCAAAGTAAAACAAGACATTCTATAAAAAAGACATTTGCACTAGAATGTTTTTAGCAGCACAATTCACAATTGCAAAGATGTGGAAACAACCCAAGTGCCCATCAACACATGAGTGGATTAATAAAATGTGGTATATGTATACCATGGAGTTCTACTCAGCCACAAAAAACAATGGTGATCTAGTACCTTTTGTATTATCCTGGATAGAGCTGGAGCCCATTCTACTAAGTGAAGTATCACAAGAATGGAAAAACAAGCACCACATGTACTCACTATAAAATTGGTATTAATTGACTTAACTGATCAACACTTAAGTGCACATATAGTAGTAATATTCATTGGGTGTTGGGTAGGTGGAGGGGGAAAGAGGGGATGGGTAGGTACACATCTAATGAGTGCAGTGCACATCATCTGGGGGATGGACATGCTTGAAGCTCTGAATTGGGTGGGGCAATGGCAATATATGTAACCTAAACATTTGTATCCCCATAATATAATATGTTGAAAAAAAAAAAGCCTTGTATACTTCCTTAGCTACACTAATAAGCTGATCACTTCTAATATAGTCATTTTTTTCATTTATTCAACAGTTTTTTGAACATTTACACTATGCACAATACTTTGTTATTTATTGTGGTGGATATTAAAGAAAACATCAGACACTCACCTCTCCCTGAAGACCTTACAGTCAAATTGAGTAAGACAGACATAATACAAATAAATACAAAACCTTGAATTAGGTAATAAGTTCTATAAAGTGATAGATGTAGATAACTCAAAGAGTTATAAGGAGCAAGTGATACTTAGAAGACATCCTGTAATGCTTTGTGAAGTAGTGATATAAAGTTAATATATTCATGGATGATAATATTATTCCATTCCAGTTTCTGAATGTATATTTTTTACATGTTAACTTACCTAAAATGTTATATGAAGCACTGCAACAGGTCAATGGGGAGATATGTTAAAGCAAGTGGGTTTTCAGCATCTCTCAGGTCCTGCTATATCAATGACATCCTATTTAAACTGTGCCATGGCATCATCATTACAATCAATTATCATTTATTTTAAAGATAACAGAATCATTTCATTTATTGCCTGTGCCTATTATTATTATCCATTTGAAAATTACTACGAGAAATGCATTTTCACTGAAGGGCAAGCATAGTATTCCACCTAGCTGAAGGAAACTAAAAGCAGAAGTCCATATATTAACAGACCAATATTGCAGCTATTTCTATGATAAGAAAGTGTTAACTTTTATTTCATCTGTGAGCAAGCTGGTCATGTCCATATTTGGTTCACTAGAAGATGTTGAATGAACAAATGGGGCATCTGTGGAAGCCCAAAGAGAACTAACATCTTCCAAATAAATGTCTGGGCAAAAATAAACAATCAAGAAACAGGTCTGTTCAATTCCACTGTTGTCTCTAAAAATAGTTATACATGAAAATAGAGTCAAGTGTTTTACAGAGTACCTTGGCAATAAGAAGTGCTATTTCAGTGAAGTGTAAGTCCTAGGAATTCAAAGAGTTGGGCGAAGGAACTAAATGGCTAAGTTATAAACACGGTTGCTAAAGGGAGATTCATTAGTAATGATGACATGCATGGTGGGAACTCCTGCTCACTGCACGATAAATCTGACTAACCAACGTCAGCAAGACACAAAACAGCAGCCAAAACAAAAGATCTGAAAAGCTTGCTGAAAAAAGGTCACTGGGGAACTGTGAATAACTTAGTAGGAACAGTAATTGACAATACCAGCCAGTCTTTCTATGTGACCAGAACATTACAATTTCAAAGTACTCAAATAAAGATGAAATGCTAGATGTTAAAATGCATTTTGTGTGTTTATCAGAAGGTGGTTGATGTTAATCCTTTTAAATCTCTGTTCAGTATTAAAGATTAGATCACCCTTCATATGGCAGCAAGGAGTCATTTTTCAAAGGGGGGTATAATGGAAGGATAATCCTAATATTTGTTGGTTGATTTTTTAGTCTTCATTCAACTCATGTGGAATTGGGACTCATTTTGCAGGTTGATTATGAAACATTATAAATCTCAAAATTTAGCCAAAGCATACACAAGAGTGAGTTCCAAATTATCCATCATCTAAAGTGGGAGAGTCAAGATGATGAAGGCAGATTCAGCTCCAATAATGATGTTGCCATTTTCTACAAATGTGCTACTTTCTTGATGTCCTAAAGTATCAAGAATTGTTTACAATAATATATTTATTAAGCAGAATATATCGGTATAGAACAACAAAGACTGCGACTTACAGTTTTCACTTCTGCATTGCTCCCTTGGGGACATTTATACAGTATAAAATAGTACAGAAACCTCTTATTCACATAATGCGACACTTGCCTTTCCAGGTCTATTGATGATAATCTGCAATTCTCCTAAGTGTGGCAGGTGTGGTACCTAATTTTATGCACTGAATTGGCTAGCCCATGGAACTCAGTTTTTGGTTAAATACCAGTCTAGATGTACAGGTATTTACTCAGATGTCATTAACATTTAAACAGTAAACTTTGAGTAAAACAGACTACTCTCCGTAATGTGGGAGGCCTCATCCAATCAGTTGAAGGCCTAAGAGAAAAGACTGAAGTCACCCAGGGAAGAGGGAACTCTACCTCTAGATTGCCTGCAGACTCAAGACTGCAACATCAACTCTTCTCTGGGTCTCCAGCCTCTGGTCTGCCCTGCTTACTTTGGTCTTGTCAACCTCCACAATCACTTAAGCCAATTCCTTAAAGTAATAATCTCTCTTGCTCTCTCTCTCTATACACACACACACACACGTAGCCACACATACACATACACATATACGCACATATGTATATATATTGATACAATATATGCATGTATATAGAGAATATATTCTCTCTATATAGGGAATATATGTATTTACTTTCTATACACACACACACACACACACATACACATACATATATTCTATATAACAGAATCATCCTATTGGTTCTGTTTCTTCTCTGGAGAATCCTGTTATCAGAAAAAGAAACTCTTCAACCTTTTCCATATTTGGCCATCAATGTGTCTGAACCTCCTATAAAGGTAAGTGTGTTGACTATTATGAGAAATGCTGAAGATTATTGTGAAGATATACATGCTGAATTGAATTCCTGCAGCTTTTGACTAAAAGTAACAGGCTTTCACTTAACATTGGAGTGGATAATGCACCTTGAATATTTTTGTTTTCTAGTTTCCTAGCAGAAGTGAAATAAATTTATTATAAGCATTGAAAATTGAATTGCAATCTAAATCTGCTGGTTTTCAGCACCAAAAATGATGATTCTCTTCCAAAATCAGCACAAAGTGCTTTGAAATGTCTTTCTAGTGGTGGTGATACCTCGAGATACACTATGTCTCCATATTTGCTTGGTTCCCTAGTGA
>CAUYSK010053458.1:0-10221 GCA_963575035.1 Avahi laniger | reverse complement strand
AGAATGGGAGAAAATTTTTGCATGCTACAATTCCAATAAAGCGTTGATAACTAGAATCTAGTTAGAACTCAAGAAAATCAACAAGAAAAAATCAAACGACCCCATCAAAAAGTGGGCAAAGGAGATGAACAGAAACTTTTCAAAAGAAGACAGAACAATGGCCAAAAAACATATGAAAAAATGCTCAACATCTCTAATCATCAGGGAAATGCAAATCAAAACCACAATGAGATGTCACTTATCTCCAGTTAGACTGGCCTTTATCAAAAAGTCCAAAAACAATAAATATTGATGTGGATGCACAGAGATAGGAACACTCATACACTGCTGGTGGGACTGCAAATTAGTGCAACCTCTGTGGAAAGCAATATGGAGATACCTTAAAGAGATACAAATAGAGCTTCCATTTGATCCAGCAATCCCATTACTGGGCATCTACCCAAAAGAACAAAAGTCACTCTATGAAAAAGACACCTGCACCCGAATGTGTATAGCAGCACAATTCACAATTGTAAAGATGTGGAAACAACTCAAGTGTCCATCAATACATGAGTGGATTAATAAATGTGATATATGTATAGCATGGAGTACTATTCAGCTTTAAGAAACAAAGGTGATATAGCACTTCTTGTATACTCCTGGATAGAGCTGGAACACATTCTACTAAGTGAAGTATCCCAAGAATGGAAGAACAAACACTCCATGTACTCACCATCAAATTGGTATTAATGGATCAACACATAAATGCACATATAAGAATAATATCTATTGGATGTTGGGCAGGGATGAGAGGGTTAGGGGGAGCAGGGGACTGGTATATGCAATGTGCACCATACAAGGGATGGACACACTTGAAACTCGGACTTGGGGTGGGGAGGCAGGACAAGGGCAGCCTATGTAACCTAATCATCTGTACCCCCATAATATGCTGAAATAAAAAAAAGAAAATAAAATTGAATTATTAAAAAAAATCAAATAGAACTTCTAGAAATGAAAAATGCATTCAAGAAAATACAAAAGATAGTGGAAAGTCTTAAGAATAGACTAGACCAGGCAGAAGAAAGAATCTCAAAGCTGAAGAAAACATCTTTGAATTAAACAAGTCAGTCAAAGATAGAGAACAGAGAATTAAGAGGAAGAAGCCCACAATAAATATGTGATTACGTAAAAAGGCCAAACGTAAGAATTAGAGGAATCCCTGAGGGTGAAGAAGAAAATGCACAAGGGTTGAAAAACCTATCTGAGAGAATAATTGAGGAAAACTTCTCTGGTCTTGCTAGAAATTTAGATATCTAGGTACAAGAAGCTCAACAAACACCTGGGAGATTCATCACAAAGAGGCAATCACCAAGACGCATAGTCATCGGACTAGCTAAAGTTAACACAAAAGAGGAACTCCTGTGAGCCCTAAAGCAAAAACATCAGGCAACTTAATGAAGAAAAATCCATCAGACTACCTGCAGACTTCTCAACCTTACAAGACCTTACAAGCCAGAAGGGATTTGGGCCCCATCTTCAGTCTTCTTAAACAGAATAATGGCCAGCCTAGAATTTTGTATCCTGCAAAACTAAGTTCCTTATATGAGGGAGAAATGAACACTATTTCAGACAAGCAAATACTGAGAGAATTTGTCAAGACCAGACCTACCCTACAGGAAATACTCAGATCTGCATTATATTAAGTTGGTGCAAAAGTAATTGCGGTTTTGGACTGCCGATTTTAAGTCATTATATTAATAGAATGATCAGCGCAATAGACAACTACTAGTATAAAATCACCCAAAAGCTAAAGTTCAGAAACCATATGAAATAATGGCTCAAGAGGCAAAACAAAGTGATAGGGTTCTACCTAACAGGATGAACAAAAATGCATCCCACTTATCCATTCTTTCAATAAACGTGAACAGCTTGAATTGCCCACTCAAGAGACATAGATTGATTGAATGGATAAAAAAATGCAAGCCAAGTATTTGCAGTCTCAGGAAACACATCTAATCCACAGGGACTCATTCAGACTCAAGGTGAAGGGATGGAAAAAATATTCCATGCAAATGGAAATCAAAAGAAAGCAGGTATAGTCATTCTCATATCAGATAATACAGACTTTAAGTCAATAATGGTAAATAAAGACAAGGATGGTCATTATATAATGGTAAAGGGAGCAATTTATAAAGAAGATATAACAATCCTAAATATTTATGTACTCAACACAAGTGCGCCCACATTCATAAAGCAAATCCTACCAGATCTAAATAAAGTAACAAACATCAACATCATAATTGCTGGGGATTTCAACATCCCACTGATAGAACTGGACAGATCTCCCATGTTATTTTAAGACATGTATTACGTTTAAACTAAGAAGTTTCATGGTTTGGAATATGTAGATATGTGTGTGTGTGTGTGTGTGTGTGTGTATTTATACACATATGTATATGTATTTGTGTTAAAAATTTTAAGAAGTGTTGCCAGAAATCATACTAGAAAATTAATTGTGGAATTATCCATTTATATGTTAGTACCATATATATGTTAGCATCCTTGAACCCTCATATTGAAAACAAAGGTGCAAAGTACAAGGAAAACAAAAATAACTGAAAGATCCAAACCACAAATATTGTCCATAGGGTAAAGTCAAGATCAGAAAATAGTTAATACTTTGAGTTTATTTAACAAATTATCCTTTGAAAAAGAACTGCAATATTCTATGATCTCATTAAAAATGTAAATAATTTTAATCTGAATTAATCCACTTATATAAAAATGAGGTTAAAATTAATCCATTAAAATTATTGGCTTTCATTTTTTAAGTAGTATAAATAAACCTTTATTCAAAGGAAATTATTTCTGGCCTCTTTCTTTCTATTCCTGGTCTGTCAAAGCCAAATTCTCAAAGTCTAAATTATTTTGAAAAAATTCCTGATGAATTCTATCTTTTCTTTGGGATGAAGATGGGAACAAGCTTTACTATTATAACTTGTTATAAATTGTAACTATATCACTGTTTCAACAGCTAATTGTCTTTTAAAATATATTATGAATCAAATGGATTAAATGGCCTTTAACGGTTTATGCCTAAAAGTGGCAGAAAGTCACACTTATTCACATACCTATAAATACACAAATGTTTAATGAGGCACCATAAGATGAGAATCAGTGAAGTGTAGATAAAGGGCTCTGACTCTGCTCTTAATAAACTTACTATCTAGATCTTGATAAATGATGGAACACAGGCAACTATAACTAAAATTATTGAAACTACAACTGAAGTTCCAAGGCCAACTCAATAGTAAAGATAATGAGGGACTTTAGAATTAAGAGGAGAGATTATAGCTAAAGAGATACTCTTTAGAGAATATGAACCTGCTTTTGAAAGTGACCTGAGCTGAAAAATATACCACATATACGTATACATATATGTACATATGTATACATATGTATAAATATGTGTATATATATGTATATACATAGGGAAAGAGGCAGGAAAAGAAGAAATAAGTTTATTTTCAAAATACAGGAGCATAATAATTGGCACATGGTACCTTTTTAATATTTGTTGAATGAATGAAATTCAACTCTGCTCTTCCTGGTAGCTATATATGTAAAGACAGTTAAATTTACAAAGGAATGAGGAAGGGTAAATCAAATTGTCAAGTGCCTGAAGTTCTCCTCACCCTAACAACTGACTTTCACTTGGAAGTCCTATTTGCAATATTTGTAATATTTTATCATGTTTATAAACAGTCCCCAGAGCTAGTGTGAATGCAGGTCACATGTCCTGAGGTCCAGTTTTCCTCCCAACATGTGTCCCTTCCTCAACTGTGCAATGGAACCATTACTCTGAGAGCTGGACTTAAAAGGATGCAATATCCCACAGGCTGAAAGGGATGTCATGTGATCTCTAGTTTTCATTACTGATCCAGCTTTGATTTTCACTGATGCCCTTAGACTCTGTATCTGGGAACCATATCCTTTCAGTGGATATAATCAAGAGCATTTGCAACTCTGAGGGCCAAACTTTCTCATTTCAGCTGAACTCCCAACATTTGCTATACTTCCCCTCCTGGGCCCTGAGCTAGCACAGTGCTCTCCTCTACATCATATACTCTGCTAATTTCCTCAGAGATTTTTGGTGCTCCAATCTTTCTCCTATGGTGAGAATACGGTAACCACTTAACAGTCTTCAGCTTCTTTCCATTTCAGGGAGTTCGCATGAAGTATGTTCTTCTTAATAGCAACCCAGGAGCTATATGGCCACCTCTGTTATTCCATAGGGAATCCCCTCCCTGTCCTGGAGTTGAAGGTACATGAGAATCCTACTATTCCAGTATTTGGCTTATTGGGAGGCATCAGCTCTGCTTAGAATTGTTGACTAGAATAAAACCCTCACCAAATCTCTGATTGATGGATTAAACACCTATGCTCCTATATCTTGGGATTGGAGCAAAAGGGTATATAAGAGCAAAATTATTTTTATAAACATATCCATTTATTAAATAAATATGTATTTAGTGCCTATGATATATCAAGCACTATTCTAGACATTTGACAGTGTATAAACAAACTCTCTGTCTTTCTGGAGCTTACATTCTATTGAGTGATAAATACAATCAAGATAAGTAAATAAACTATTAATATATGATATTAGATAACTGGAAAGCAAAAAAAGAAGGAATAAATAAACAGGAGAGAGGGATAATATGTTACATCTTAGGTAGCATGTCCAGAGATTTTATCGTAAAATTTGAAAGAAGGGAGGCAGTTGGCCATGCAGAAATCTGAGGGGAAACATCCAACGCAAAGGAAATGAAAGGTGCAAAGACCCTGAGGACAGAGTGGGCCTAGCGAGCTCAATACAGACAAAGTGGCAAGATTATATGTTCTGGGAGTCTCCAACTAAATTGGGGGTCCAGTACCAGAATGGCTAGCAACCCAGCCCTAATGGAAAATGACAGATGGCTGTCATTTACAGTGTGTCTTTACAGTGTGTCTTTCACAGGGTACTTCTTTTACCTGGCAGATGGTCTAATACCTAGTCATTCAACCAGTGATGGGGGAGAGGCACACACAGGAAACTTGTTTGTGTAGGCAGATGCCCTTGTGGCTCTTGTATGGACACAGCTGTGTCCAGTTTGTGCCTCCATGAACATCACTCTAGCTCTGGGAGCCCAACCTTGTGCTCTCCCTGGTGTTCCTGGGAAAACTCAGCCTAGTTCTTCAAAAGAAAGGTGAAAATGCAACACACCACCACAATAAGAAACCAGTTCAAAGATTTTTACTTCCAGATCCTGGGCAAGGAGGGCGTAAATGAGTCAGGAGGGCAATCCTCTGTTTCCAGATCACTTGAGGCAAGAATGGGGGCAGGAGGCAGGGAGAGTGAGAAGTATATATCAGGGATTTATAAGGTATACAGCAGTATGTATAAGGGAATAGAGTGTTGGTCACTTTAAGTTCACAGGCAAATGCCAAAATGGTCCCTTCAAAAGAAGCAGCAATGGGGAAAGCAGGCTCCCTCTAAATTTTTATCTCTGGCCACTGGCTTGAGCCATTGGGTGAGGTATAGAACTGGAAACTGTGTCAACAGTGATGAGCCCTGCTTTTGGCATGAGAAAATTAAACCTGAATTTAAAAATGGATGCTAAGGCAACAGAAAAATTATAAGAATTCACTACATGATGGAGGGCAGTATTTAGAGTCAGAGAGACCATTTGCGGCAGTAATGTGGCCGGAGTAGTGAAAACAGGTCAAAGGAGTCTTGTTGGTTCACAGTTACCCCCATAAAAGGAGAAACATTGGAGATTTTTGAGTAAAAGAATAACATTATGTGAATCTGAACACAAGCAAAAGTAGAAGCAGGGAGACCAACGGTGGTGAAGAAAAGTGGCTAAATTGTGGTTTCACACTGAAGATGCAACTGATAGGGAAGAAAGAGAGGAGTCAAGTATTAAGTCAAAATTTTCAGAATAAAAACTCGAAGAATGAGTTGTCATTGACCGAGGTGTGAAGGACTCAAGGAGAAAAAGTACTGGAGTGGGTATGTCAACCTGTCAAGAGTTTGGAAATATCTGATAAGAACCATTTTTTTAACATAAAAAGAGATATTACCAATATTCTCACCAAGGTAAAAATCTGACTGAATCAAAAGATCCTTGTCAGTTTTGTTAAATAAAAACATGACCATTTTGATATTCTGAAATTGCTATTAGTATCAATTTTTAGAGTTGTTTACTAGGCCCATATCTGGGGTATTCTTCTCTTGTCCCGATTACATATTATAGGAGAATCTACCTATAATATAATAATTAAGCATGCAAATGAACAGTTCATTTATTTTGATCTTGAGAAAATGTTATTAATCACATTTATGAATGTGATGAAGTCACTTCTATGTTTATTAAAAGTCATTATGAATATGTTATCTCCACACTCAACTGACAGTTTTAAACTTAATGTAATTTTTAATCAATGGCAACAAAATCAATTATGTCACCACTGGGCACTTTAAGGAAGGTAAATTACTACCATCAAAACGTCTTTCCCCTTGGATTTATATCTTCACAGATTAAAAAAAGAAAGAAAGAAAACTAAGACCATAAAATTTCCATGGATGTAGTGCTATGCAGTGAAAAATGCCCTTGTTTAGGACGGAAAAAGCAGCGTGTGATTCATGGTCGCTGTGTACTATCAGTGTGATCTTGAAAAAGTCACCTGATTTTATTAAGCAGCAGATTCTCGTCCTTTAATAAAATACCTTCCTATAGCATTACTACACAACACACATGTAAAATGATATTATTAATCTTATAAGTTACATTTAAGTGTTTTTATAAATGTAAATAATGACTTGCATTTATCATGCAACTCATTTACTTGTTTACTCACTCAAATATTTATTGCTTGCTTAGTGCTAAGCAAAGCTTCACGTAAGATCTTCATGTGCTTGGGAAGTATAATGTATGTATTCAAGGCAGGTGAGGGATGGATGGTTAGATGAATGGACAGACAGAAAAATCAATCAAATGATAGTGTGCATGAAACTTCTTTATAAAATTTAAACTGCTATTCCGATGTTGATTTTTAATATGTAAGTAAAGTATCCACTTGCCATCATAATATACTTTTTTTTCTTCACAATAATAGGGAATAATAGATTTTAGATCTTAAAGGTCTTGGCAACACATTAATTAAATTAACATCAAACCACACTGCCATCTTATGAAGAAAGTTGTATGCTTTTCTATTCCTCATCCCAAATGATATCCACTCATAGTGTTTAGTACTTCTCATCAGAAGATCTACAGTATGATTAAATGGCAACATTAATATTCATCAATTATAAAATAGAGTTACAAATATGTCTCTATATAAATATAACCTCATTAAAATTTTGTAGGAAGAAATTACACTATAAATACAGAAATCTTCTTGTATGTGCAGTCAAAAGAAATGAGATTCTATTCCCCTTGTGAGTTAAAATCCCCAAGAAATTAATCAAAATGCATTCTCCTTGATGTTTTATTTCACTCAGTCTCAACAAGTGGATTCTTAATACTGGAGAAAAATAGCCTTCTGCACTCCAGCCTTGGTAATTTCTTTGGTGACTTAAGACAGAATACACTTACTGGTAACTTTCTCATGAGTTACCCTTTTTAAGGGTCTAAAAAGTTACTAGGACACACAAGATTATCACAGTATTTGCCCCAAATCCATGATATTTAAAAAAACAAACCATTACTCAGCTCCTAAAAGTTATCAAACGCAGTACTTAACAATACCAAATATCACAGTAGGGTCTCAAATATATCTGAGGGAAGGAAAGTGAACAGAGAGAATCTTGGTGTCAACCTTGCCAAGATGCCAGTCGATCAAGGACAGATGCCTAGAAACTACAATCTGTGAAATTAAACTCAATTCCACCAAAGGAGTAATGAAAGCAACAAATTTATCAGATGGAAAAGTCATCCAAGTATACCATACTCATCCTCAAGTTGCTCTTTCTGTTGCTTCTTATTTTTGAATTTTCTTTTGTTTAGATAGGGCTTTTTCCCTTTGCCTCACTCATACGGGTGTTTGTAGCATATGTTAGGTAAGAACCTTTGGTTTTGCTTGTGGGCACTTTTTTTTTAATTGTATAATGTCCTTATTTTTCTCTTTTGACAGTTTTTGACTTAAAGTCTATTTTGTCTGATATAAATATAACCACCCCTATTATCTTTTGATTACCATTTGCAAGGAATATCTATTTCAATCCCTTTACTTTCAACCTACACATCCTTAAATCTAGAATAATAGTATATAGTTGGGTCATGTTTTTTTTAAGTCCATTAGCCACTGTATGCTTTTGTTTGGAGAGTTTTATCCATTAATATGTAAAGTAATTATTCATAGGAAGGATTTATCATTGTCATTTTGTTAATTATTTTCTATTAGACTTGTAGTTCTTCTTTCGGTCTTTTTCTCTCTTGCTGTATTCCTTTCCTTTGTGTTTGGTTGATTTGTTGTATTGATGTGCTTTGATTACTTTCTCTTTTTCTCTTGTGTAACTTCTATAGGCATTTTTTGTAGTTAGTTTGAGGCTTACATATCTTATAGCTATAACAGTCTGCTTTAAGCTGTTAATTCTAATCATATATAAAAACTCTACATTTTAACTTAGTTTTCCCTATACACTTTATGCTACTGTTACAATTTACATCAGTTCATATTGCATATATTTTAACATATTTCATATTATTTTTAATATTTTTGTCTTTTAACTTTATACAATTGAAAGTAATTTACCTGTCAGTCTTACAATAATATAGTAACTTTGTCTATATATTTATCTTTACCAATGAGTTTTATATTTTATAATGGGATAATTATACTGTGTTTAGCATTTTTTGTTTGTTTCAAACTGAAGTATTCCCATTAGTATTTCTTGTAGGTAGAAGTCTAGTGCTGATGAACTCCTTCAGCTTTTGTTTGTCTGGGAAAGTCTTTTTGTTTCTTCATTTTTGAAGGATAGTTTTACTGGATATAGAATTCTTGGTTGGCAGTTTTTTTTGCTTTCAACATTTTGACTGTATCAACCCAGCCCTTCTGGCCTTACAGATTTCTGCTGAAAAAGCCACTGATAGTTAATTAAGTTTCTCTTGCTGTTTTCAAAATTCTCTCTGTCTTAATCTTTTGACATTTTGATTATAATATATCTTGATGTGGATTTCTTTATCTTATTTGGTGTCCTTTGGGCTTCTTGTGTCTGGATGGCTGCTTCCTTCCCCAGATTTTGGATAATTTAGACATTATCCTTTTGAATAAGCTCTGGGGTCCTTTCCCTCTCTCTTTTCTTCATGGAATCCCAGTATGCATATGTAGGTCAGCTTGATAATGTCCTGTAATTTTATTAAACTTCCTTCTCTATTGCTCATTCTCATTTTCTTTTTGCTCTTCTCACTAAATTATTTCCAATGACCTGTCTTCAAGTTTGCTTCTACTTTCTTCTGCTTGATCTAGTCTACTGTTAAGCTCTTCTAGTTAATTTTTAGTTCCGTTAGTATGTTCTTCAGCTCTGTGATTTCCCTTTGGTACTTTTAAAATATTTTTTAACTCTCGAAATTTTCACTCTGTTTATATATTGTTTTTCTCAGTGAACATCTTTATTATGGTTACTTAAAATTTACTGTTACATAAATCATATATGTTTCATTTGAGTTAATTTCTGGAGATTTATCTTGTTCCTTTGTTTGGAACACTTTTTCTTGATTTCTCATTTTACTTGAATCTTTGTGTTAGTGTCTGCACACTGGACAATGCAGGCACTTCTTCCAGTCTCCACAGACTAGTTTTTCACAGGAGAAAACTCCCAACAACCAGCCTGGCTAAAGATTCTCTACCAACTCTCTCTCTCCCTAGAGAGAAGCACATAACTGTTTTTTGTCTGCACACTCTGTGCCGAGCCAGTGGTGGGGAGCTATGGATCTACCAGCCCAACCTGCCATCTCCATTCTTCCCCAGGTAGCTAGTCTGTGATGAACCCAGCAGAGCTTCAAGAATGACAAGTCAGTTGCCTTTCCTGGCCAGGGGAAAGCCGACGGCTGGTTTTTTTTTTTTTTTTAATTTTTTTTTATTTATTTCAGCATATTATGGGGGTACAGATGTTTCTGTTACATATGTTGCCCTTGCCCCCCCCTCCCTCCCTAAGTCCGAGTTTCAATTATGTCCATCATTTGGGTGGTGCAC
>CAUYSK010053454.1:0-65633 GCA_963575035.1 Avahi laniger | reverse complement strand
ATGATAAGCATCTTCCATTTCACTTTCCAATTTGTCTTTTGCATCTTTCATGTTTTTTTCAACTTGTTCCCTTTGCTGTTTTTCCATTTCATCCAAGGACTTCCATCGCTGAGAATATTCATACTCAAATGTGCCATGCTGTAGAATAAAATTCTTAATCGAAAGAAGTAGTTATTAAAAGGTTTGCTGTGTTTAGGATCAAGTATCATGATAAACCCTGGAGAGGATATTAAGATAAATAAAATATATTTCCTGCCTTCTTGAGTTTACTTTCTTGTGTGGGAGAACTATAAAAACTAATTGACATAAGAAAAATGACTTAAATACTAAATAGTTGGACAAATAACACACTTGCCCAGGTGGGAAAAAGGAAGATGCTATCGATTTTGACAGTTGGGATTAGGGAAGATTTCAATGAATTGGCTTCATTTCTGTAGGGATTTCCTTTAGTCTGTTTGATACAGGGAAGTTGAGGTGGAAGCTGGTACTCTTAAGAAAGTCATCCTGTTCACTATGCACTGGAGCAAAAAGCTCCTCAATTCTGCTATTTGAATTTCCTTTAACAAATATAATTTCAGAAAGATCTGGGAATGCTTTGTCCTTCTTCTAAACTTGTTTTGCTGGGTTCAGCCTACAGCTTTGTCTGATAATCTTAAAACTTGTTACAAATATCCAACAAGGCACTGCTCTTTGCTCTATCAAAAAATTTTCTAGGTAAATGTGTGATTTCCAAATGAAGCATGCCATAGACTGTCGAATTAGTCTAATGTGACTGTCCAGAGAAAGCCATTTTATCAGTACAAAAAATCCAACAGTAAGATTTAAAAAGAAAACATATGAAACAACTCACCTGTGATAGCAAATCTCTTTGAGTCAGAAATATCTCAGCAATCGTGTAAACATGCTGAAAGGACAATTTTTATTTTTAATCAATGTTAATTAGGAGGTCCTTTTCTTATTAACATCTTCAAAGTGCTTTGAGCTCCTCCCCAGATGAAAGGTCCTGTGTGAGGACAAATTATTATTATGCTCACAAAATACACATGCTAAATGCAGGAAAAGTGCAAATGGTTTAACTCCACAGCCTACGATGCTCTTGAGATACTTTGATCTGCGAATACAGCCATCAATTATTCTATATCCTTTACTCTCTAAACGTATGCATCAAAGCATTCTCACGCACACCCTTGTAAGTCCAGCTATTTATTCCAAAATAGTTCCTCTGAATTAACCTTTGTTTCCTTTTTCCTTCGTTGGGAGCTGCTGATTCAGTTTTTTATTTCTATTGGGGAAAAGGTATATGCAACTTTGGATTGGAATGGAAAATAACCCTTTTTTCCATATAAAGATGGCCATGACATAAAAATGTATATTAATAAAGACTTATGGATGACCTGGGAAAATGTATATAAGTGAAAAAAGCATGAAACAAAAATTTATAGGATATTATCAAAATGATAATACTAATAATTGCTGACATGAATTAAAGACAATTATGCCAGTCACTGACCTAAAAGCCTTATTATGTGATATATTTTAATCTTCACTACAAGATGAATATTATCATTCCTCTTTTAGAGATAAAGAAACCAAACTCAGAAAGGTTAAGTAACTAGACCATGGTCACACAGCCAATAAGTGGCGGAGCTGAGGGGGTTCCATCTGGCACTGATTACAAAGCTCATGTCCTTTGCGACAGTCCTGCTGCCTTTTAGAAGTGATTGTCCCTAGGTAGAGATATTTGGGGTGATTTTCCCCCTACCTTTTTACACTTACACAATTTTTTTTAGAATAAGCAAAACTGACATACTAATGACATGAATTAATCAAATAAAATTAATAATAGGGCAAAGCAGCTCTTTTATTTGTGAGCGTCATAACTTGAGATAAATATGAGTAACATGTCATTATGCTCAGAGTTATCTGGGCCTCCGCTTCCTTATCTTTAAAATGAAAGGGTTAAACCAAGCATCTCAAAGGCACCTTTCAATTCTCCCATTACTTTAGCTCTTTGTTTCTGATTATGCTTTGGAGACAGCACTGCCGTCAGCAATAAGTTGGTTTTGGTTCCCTAAGTTTGCTCAAAGAGCTCTGTTTAGTACCAGAGGAGGAACCAGAGAATTGTTTGCGATTTATCTTTAACACCAGAGAA
Source organism: Avahi laniger (assembly GCA_963575035.1). NCBI lineage: Eukaryota > Metazoa > Chordata > Mammalia > Primates > Indriidae > Avahi > Avahi laniger. Next base: position 63,481 of record CAUYSK010053454.1, on the reverse strand, counting down.
AAGACTACCTTTGTTAATGATTGAATATTGAATAAGTAGTAATTAATGTAAAATTATTACATAATTATTAAGCTGTCATTGTAAGTAAAGAATAAGTATAATTAAATATTTTTGTTTTATTGTATATATTTAAGGTGTACAACATGACGGTTTGATATAAACAGTGAATAGGTTACTACAGTCAAGCAAATTAACCTATCCAGCATCTCAGTTACTCTTTTTTTTTTTTTGTGAGTGTGGCAAGAGTATCTAAAAATCTACTCTTTTAGCAAAAATTCCCAGTACAATATTATTAAATATAGCCCTCATGTTGTACATTAGATCTCTAGGCTTGTTCATCCTACCTATCTGCTACTTTGTATCCTTTGACCTGCATCTCCCCACTTCATGTATTTTTCTGATCTAATGCTAGAGCAAGAGACAAGTTGCATTAGATATCAGCTAGGTCATTTTTTCTGACCCAGGTTTAGTTTGGACATGTCTGGAATGTGAGAGTGAGAAACCCTTTGAAATCACATGGAGAGTGGGTGTTTCCAGCTGAGAGGAGCATTTGATCTTGACTTGGAAAATGAGTACCTACACTACAAAGGAAGGTTGCTTGTCCCCACAGAAGGATGAGTTTCTTTACAGGAAGCATGTGGCACCAACCATAAAGAAAGGACAGAACTATCTGTAATGCTATAAATATTAAGATGTCTGGGGAACAGAAAGAATTTTTATTTCTGGCTACCGAAAATTACATTTATTTATTATTTCTGTTTTTGGGAGTAGACTATTTGGAACTCTTTCATTCCCAGTGTTATATTTTTCAGCACAGGGAAATGTAATGCTTCAGCACATAGTAAGTATTCAATAAATATTAGCTTGATGAAGAAAGCAGATTAATATTTAATTAGAAGTACAACTTTTTTTTAAGGTAAGACTTAGGAACAATCTCCTTTCTTTGATCAGAATCTAGAATTCCATCTTCTGAAGAGCCTAGAATCTTCATATAAACCATCGATTTTTAAAAATTTTTCATACAACATGGATCAAAGATTCAAATATAAAAAATAGGATCATTTTTATACTAGCCATGGAAGAATTTCTTTATAATCTTAAAGTGGGGAAGACCTTTCTGATTGAAACTCCAGAAGTTATAAAATGACAAAGTTATAATAATTAAATACCAACCTGGTAAAAGCAAACAACAACAAAAACATACATACATAATAAGAAAAATTAAAAATTAACAACAAAGAGATAAAAAAGATTTGACACCCATACCAAGATAAACAACTAATCTACCAACATATAAAGAGTTCCTAGCAATCAATAAGAAAAGGATCGGGCTGGTCCCAGTGGTTCATTCCTGTAATCACAGCACTTTGGGAGGCCAAGGTGGGTGGATCACTAGAGTCCGGGAGTATGAGGTTGCAGTGAGCTATGACACCATTGCACTCTAGCCTGGGCAACAGGGAAAGACCCTGTCTCAAAAAAATAAATAAATAAAACAAAATTAGTCAGGTGCCGTGGTACGTGCCTGAAGTTCCCGTAGTCCCCGCTACTCAGGAGGCTGAGGCAGCAGGATTGCTTGAGCCCAAGAGTTTGAGGCTACAGTGAACTATGATCATGCCACTGTACTCTAGCCTGGGCCACAGCATGAGACCTTGTCTCTAAAAAAAACTCTAAAAAATAACAAAAATAATAGAAGGACTGACAATATAGTAGAAAAAGGGCAAGGAAAATGAGCTGAGAGTTCACAGAAAAAGAAATACATACGGTTCTTAAACCTGAGAAAAGACATTCAACTTAACTTATAATCAGAGAAATTCAAAATACAATTATACTAAGTTGTTTTGTCCCACCCATCAGATTGACAAAAATCTACAAATTTGATACTTACTCTACAGTCAAAGCTTTGGGAAAGGAAGCCTTTTCATTACGGGCGGGAGAGTAAATTGGTACCACCTCTATAGAGGACAAACCCACATAGCTAAAAGAAGATTTATCATGAAACTAATTAAACATAAGCTTCAGGGCCCCTCATTTGCATAATCCCCTTTTGAGGCTCTGGGAGGAGCCCCCAAAATTTTTCAATATGTTATGTGGTTTTGAAAACTTTGCAAAGTAAGATATTTCAGTCTCGATTGGTTAAGACCACTGCTCTCTTTCCACTCAGATGTCCGCTCCATCTCACTTTCCCTGGTGAAATGTGGCAATGGAGGGGCATCAGGAACTTTCGGGATCTGGCTAAAGAGAAGTTGCTTGGAGATACATTAAATTTGAGTTTATTAGGATGTATTTATGTAGTGTGCAATCACTGCATGTATAGCCAGGTAATTGCTAGTGGTGTACGAATGGTTTCCAGAAATATTTCTACCCCGCACTGTGCCAACCATCTGCCATTCTGACTATGAGATGCATGGCCAGAGGTCATATTGAAATATGAACATGTCTTACAGTGCTTGATACCGGAATTATGTAGGTGGCAGAAAAGAAACAAGGCTTGAAATATATGGAGCCAGAAGTCAGAAAATTATTTTAATATTAGACATGTAAAATTATAAGCAGAATGTTTAGTTTTTACAGATACCTGGTCAAAATGGATGTTTTAGCCTCTCAGCAATATACTCAATGATACAGCAATTATAAATGCACCATAGATTTATAATCTTTTTTTAAGTGGAAATCACATGAAATAGAATTTATCAGAATTTCTGGGCTGTAGGACACAAACATATAGCAGCACTATAAATAGTAAGCATTTCTGTGTGAAATTGAATGCTTAATGCATCCCAGCTGCCAAAAATAAAAAAAGAATTTCAGTCAACCATACTAAAGGAGAGACTGAATTATCTTTCTGCTTTCTCTCTTTAAAATAATATTACAAAATTGTGGTCACATAAAGAGGTAATCAAAGTGTATACGCCCAAAAAAGATAGAGAACAAAGTATTATAAAAGTGTGTCAGATAGTTAATTAGTAAAAATGTTATGTTATTTTTCGAGATTCTGTAATATTTACGGTATTTGTTAGCTTTTTTTAAAATTAGTAACTTACCATGATTTCCTTTTAAAGTCTACATGATTATTTGTTTTTGCACCTACTTTGAATTTGATAATTTTTATTCTTTTTGTTTGTTTATTTCCAAGGACTTTATTTATTTATTTATTTTCATAAGCTAAGGAATATGTTGAGTATTGAGCCAAGGACTTTATTTAATCAAACCTTCAGAGGGCTCTAGAAACCTGCATTTTTAACAAAGACCCCAGATGATTGTAGGTGAATTAAAAGTATGGTTTGGGGAAGCAATTTTAACCTTCAATGTGCGTCAGATTATATATACAATAAAATTAAATTATAAATTATGTAATTGCTAGGCACAGTGGCTCACCCTGTAATCCCAGCTACTCAGCAGGCTATGGTGGGAGGATTACTTGAGGCCAGGAGTCTGAGACCAGCCTGGGCAACATGGCAAGACTGTCTCTGAAAATAAATGAAAACAAAATTATCTGGGCATGGTGGCACATGTCTATAGTCCCTATAGTCCAAGCTACTCAGAAGGCTGAGGCAAGAGGATTCCTTAAGCCCAGTAGTACTTGGCTGCTGTGAGATATGATCGAGTCGCTGTGATCTACCCAAGGTGACATATAGATAGACTCAGTCTCTTACCAAAAAAAAAAAAAAAAAAAAATCATGTAATTGAACAAAATAAAATTCTTTATACAAAGTGTAACAGAAACCTAAATACAATATGGTTTTAAAAATGAAATAAAATGAATTCATACCACTGCACTCTAGCCCCAGCGACAGAGCAAGACCTCATCTCTAAAAAAAGGAATTTGTATGTATACAATCGTATTCATAATGACAAGTATGCTAAACAGAAAGCTATACAATGAGAAATATTAATGGTACATCCAAGTACAAATGAAGACAGTCTTCCGAATTCCCATGTTTCACTGAGCAGAAAAAAACACCAATTTTTTAGTCCTTTTCTTGTATATTATTCTGTTTCCACATTGTCTGCATCTGATTGGATCCTTGGACGTTATTTCATTTTCCATGTAACATTCTCCAGTTATGTATCACTGGTTGCTGCTTTGGGGATCGAACGTTTTTCTGGGTGTCCATTTTTAGTCCCTATGTACAGCACAAAGAAACTTCTCACTCCTGTATTCTTTTTCTTAATGAAGGCTCACAAAATTATAATCTTCAGGTTCCATATAACCTGGATCAGTCTTCATAATCACCCAAAGCCCCAGAAAAATTTCTAGTTCAGAAATTTATCTTACAGTTGTTCTTGCACAGGTCTGAAATGATGTGTATGCAAGGTTATTCAGTGCAAAATTGTTTGTAATGGAAAAATGTTGAATTCAGTGGGAGTCTGATTAAACAGATTATAATACATCTACCTAATGGAGTACTATACAGCTCTAAAAATGAGGATACACTCTATATTCTGATATGGAAAGGGCTACAGGATATATTACTCAATAAAAACACCAAGCAGAATGATGTGTACAGTATGCTACTCTTTATATTATTTTATTTTTTAATTCAGTAGATTTAGGGGGTACAATTGTTTTTTGATACATAGATGAATTGTATCATGCTGAAGTTGTGGCTTTTGGTGTACCCATCACCAGAATAGTGTACATTGTACCTGATAGGTGGATTTTTATCTCTCATCTCCTTCCACCCTCACCCTTCTTAGTTTTCAATATCCATTACACCACTTTATGACCATATATGTCCCTTGTTTAGCACCAGTTATAAATGACAATATATGGTACTTGTTTTTCCATTCCTGAGATACTTCAAATTAGGATAACGGTCTCTAGTCCCATGCAAGTTGCTGCAAAAGACATTATATTACTCCTTTTTATGGCTGAGTAGTACTCCATGGTGTGTGTGTGTGTGTGTGTGTGTGTGTATCACATTTTATTTATCCACTCATCAATTAATGGGCACTTTGGTCTATTTCATATCTTTGCAACTGTGAACCATGCTGCAATAAACATTTGGGTGCAGGTGTCTTTTTTATAAAATGATTTGTTTTCCTTTAGGAATATGCCCAGTTGTGGGATTGCTCAATTAAATGTTAAGTCTACTTTTAGTTCTCTGACAAATCTCGATTCTGTTTTACATAGAGGTTTTCTAGTTTACATTCCTACCAACAGTGTACAAGTGTCCCCTTTTCGCCTCATTTGTGCCAACATCTAGTGTTTTTTGACATTGTAGTAATGGCCATTCTTACAGGGGTACGGTGGTATCTCATTGTGATTTTAATTTGCATTTCCCTGATAATTAGGGACATGGAGTATTTTTTCATGTTTTTTGGCCATTTATCTTCTTTTGAAAAAAAATATGTTCATATGTTTTGCCTACTTTTTAATGAGATTATTTGTATTTTTTCTTGCTGGTTTGTTTGGGTTCTTTGTAGATTTTAGATATTATCCCTTTGTTGGATTTATAGTTTGCCAATATATTCTCCCATTCTTTAGTTTGTCTATTTACTCTGTTGATCATTTCCTTTACTGTGCAGAAACTTTTGAGTATCATTAAGTTCCATTTATTTATTTTTGTTGTTGCTATATTTGCTTTTGGGGTCTTAGTCATAAATTCTTTGCCTAGGCCAAAGTCCAGAAGAGTTTTTCCTAGCTTTTCTTCTAGGATTTTTATGGTTTCAAGTTTTATATTGAAGTCTTTAATCCATCTTGAATTGTTAATAATTTTTGCATATGGTGAGAGACAGGGATCCAGTTGAACTCTTGGGAATGTGGCTATCCAGTTTTCCCAGGACGATTTTATTGAATAGGGTCTCTTTTTCCCAGTGTATGTTTTTTGTCTGCTTTGTTGAAAATCAATTGGTTGTATTAATAATTAATAATAGCTATATGTCTTTATTTTTGAATTCTGTATTCTGTTTCATTGGTCTATGTGTCTACCTTTATACCAGTACCATGCTATTAATATTTTGGTTACTATAGCCTTGTAGTATAATTAGAAGTTGGGTAATGTGATGCCTCCAGATTTTTTTTCTTGCTTAGGGTTGTTTTGGCTATTTGGGCTCTTTTTTGGTTCCATATGAAGTTTAGGATCATTTTTTCCTAGATCTGTGAAAAATGACTTTACTATTTTGATGGGAATTACATTGAATCTATAAATCAATTTAGGTAGTATGGACATTTTAACATGTTGATTCTTCCAACCCATAATCATGGGATGTTTTTCCATTTGCCTGTGTCATCTATGATATCTTTCATCAACATTGTGTAGTTCTCCTTACAGGAATCTTTCACCTCTTCAAGTATATTCCTAGGCATTTTATTTTCTTTGCAGCTATTGTAAATGGTATTGAGTTCTTGATTTGACTCTCAGCTTGACTGTTACTAGTATAAAAATGCTACTGGTTTGTATACATAAATTTTGTAACCTGAGACTTTATTGAATTTATTTATCAATTGTAGGAGTCTCTTGGTGGAGTCTTTAGGATTTTCTAAACACAAGATCATATCATTGGCAAACAGGGATAGTTTGACCTCCTCTTTGCCGATTTGGATGCCTTTTATTTCTTTCTCTTAATTGATTTCTCTGGCTAGGACTTCCAGTACTATGTTGAATAGAAGTGGTGATAATGGGCATCCTGTCTTGTTATAGTTCTTAGGAGGAATGCTTTCAACTTTTCTTCATTCAATATGATGATGGCTGTGGGTTGTCATATATGGCTTTTATTATTTTAAGTTATATTACTTCTATGCCTAGTTTGTTGAGGGTTTTTTATCATGAAGGGGTGCTGGATTTTATTGAATGCATTTTCTGCATCTATTGAGATGATCATATAGCTTTTGTTTTTAATTCTGTTTATGTAGTGAATCACATTTATTTATTTGTGTATTCTGAATCATCCTTGCATCCCTGGGATAAAACCTGCTTGATCATGGTGACTTATCTTTTTGATAATTTTGATATGCTGTTGAATTTGGTTTGCTAGTATTTTGTGAATCTGGGAGCTCTTGTGTTAGGTGCATAGATATTTAAGCATTGAGCATTTTTGCACCTATGTTCATGAGAGATATTGGTCTGTAGTTCTCTTTATTCACTGAGTCCTTTCCTGGCTTTTGTATCAGGGTGATATTGGCTTTGTAGAATTAGTTAGGGAGGATTCCTTTCTTATCAATGTTATGGAACAGTTTCAGTAGGACAGGTGCCAAATTTTCTTTGCAGGTGTGGTAGAATTCAGCTGTGAAAATCCATCTGGTCTTGAGCTATGATTTATTGGGAGCTTTTCTTACTACAATTTCAATCTCTCTACTTGTTATTGGTCTGTCCAGGATTTCTATTTCTTCTTGATTCAAGTTTGGGAGGTTGTGTGTTTCCAAAAATTTCTTCATTTCCTCTAGATTTTCTGATTTGTATACATAGAGGTTTCCATAGTAATCACAGATGATATTTTTGTATTTCTGTGTTATCAGTTGCAATGTCTCCTTTTTCATTTCTGATTGAGCTTATCTGAGTGCTTCCTCTTCTATTTCTGGTTAATCTAGCTAGTGGACTATCAATTTTATTGATCTTTTCAAAGAACTAACTTTTTGTTTCATGGATTCTTTGTATTTATTTATTTTTTTTTTTGCTTCATTTCATTTAGTTCTGCTCTGATCTTTGTTATTTCTTTTCTTCTGCTAGCTTTGATTTGTTCTTCTTTATATAATCCCTTGAAATGTGACATTAGGTTGTTAATTTGTGATCTTTCTGTCTTTTCAATGTAGGTATTTAAGGCTATGAATTTCTGTCTTTGGACTGCTTTTGCTATATCTCAGAGAATTTGAAAGCTTTTGTTGTCTTTGTCATACAATTCAAAAAATCTTTTGATTTCCTTTTTGATTTCGTCATTAACCCAAGGGTTGTTCAGCAGCGGGTTGTTTAATTTCCATGTATTTGTGTACTTTTGAGAGTTCTTGGAATTAATTTCTAATTTTATTACGCTGTGTCTCAGAAGACATATGTTATGAATTCAATTTTTCTGAATTGGCTGAGACTTGTTTTGTTGCCTGACATATGATTTATCTTGGAAAATGTCCCATGTACTGAAGAGAAGAACATATATTCTGCAGTTTTTAGGTAGAGTGTTCTGTAAATGTCTGTTAGGTCAATTTGTTCTAGAGTCTCATTTAAGTCCAGTGTTTCTTTGTTGATTTTCTGCCTCAATGATCTGTCCAATTTTGTCAGTGGAGTGTTGAAGTTCCCAGATATTATGATGTTGCCGTTTATTTCTTTGCTTAGATCTAGTACAATTTGTTTTATGAATCTGGGAGCTCTTGCATTAGGTGCATAGATATTTAAGATTGTTATATCTTCTTGTTGATTTGCTCCCTTTAACATTGTATAATGACCGTCTTTTTTTCCCATTATTGATTTAAAATCTATTTCATCAGATATAAGAATAGCTATTCCTGCTCACTTTTTGTTTCTATTTGTGTGGAATATTTTTTTCCATCCCTTTACCTTGAGTCTATGAGAATCTTTGTAAGTTAAATGGGTTTCTTGAAGACAGCATATATTTAGGTTGTCTTTTTTTTTTTTTGTCCATTCAGCCAGTCTATATCTTTTAAGTGGAACATTAAGACTGTTCACATTAAATGTTAGTATTAATATATGAGATATTGTTCTGTTCATCATGTTGATTGTTACCTAGTTGATTTGTTTTCTCCCTTGTGTTAATGTTTTGTAAGAGCTATGAGTTTTAACTTTTGTTCATTTTTACACTGGTGGGTGTCAATCGTTCTGAGCCATTTATAAAGCCCTTTTAAGCATTTCCTTTAGTGCAGGTCTGGTAGTGACAAATTTCCTTAAAGTTTGCCAGTCTGGGAAAGACTTTATTTCTCCTTCATTTACGAAACTTAGTTTTTCAGGATACAAAATTCTTGGCTGCCAGTTATTCTGTTATGAAGACTAAAAATAGGACTCCAATCCTTTCTGGGTTTTAAAGTTTCTGTTGAGAAGTCTGCCACTAGTCTGATGGGTTTTCCTTTTTAAGTTACTTGATGCCTTCATCTTGCAGCTTGTAGGATTTTCTCCTTCACTTTTACTTTGGCCAGACTAATAATTACATGCCTTGGTGCTGTCCTATTTGCTTTGAATCTTCCACATGTTTGACGACCCTCTCGTATCTGGATGTCTAAATTTTTAGCAATACCAGGGAAGTTTTCCTCAATTATCCCCTCAAATAGGTTTTCCATACATTTCTGTTTTTATTCTTCTCCTTCAGGGATAGCAATGATTCTTAGAACAGTTCACTTTACAAAGTCCCATATTTCTCAGGCAGTTGTTCATTCTTCTTGATTCTTTGTTTTCTACATTTTTGACTGACTGGGTTAATTCAAAAGCTTTGTATTCAAGCTCCAAAATTCTTTCTTCTGCTCATTCTAGTCAGTTGTTAAAACTTTCTACTGTATTTTGAAATTCCTTAAATAAATCTTTCAATTCTCTAAGTTCTGTTATATCTTTTCTTATATTATCTACCACTTTAGTAAATTTTTCATTCATGTCCTAAATTATTTTTTTTGTTTGTTTGTTTCTCTGTGTTGGTTTTCAACTTTCTCATTAATCCCATTGATCTTACTTGCCATCCATATTCTGAATTCTATATCTGACATTTCAATACTTTCCTTTTGGTTGGAGTGTGTTGCTGAAGTTCTATTGTGATCCTTCAGGGGTGTGAAAACATGTTTTTTCATGTTTCCAGAGTTCTTACGCTGGTTCCTTCTCATCTGAAACCTCTTCTCCCAGCTCAAGACAGATAGCTTTTCATACACCTGTTCTCTGCTGGGAACTCTGTTGCTCAGTGAATAGATGGGGAAGTCCCTGCATGGTATGCTTGAGTCCTGCTCTGGAAGACTGACCAGGCCGAGAGGAGCAGATGTGCTGTGAACCCATAACACTGCTGCTCTGCTCTCCTGCATCTCCCCCTTCTCCTGTGGTTGTCATGGACAGTTGGCTTGTGGTGGGCACAAGTGGTGGCAGATGCACTAAGGTTATGTGGTGGGCAGCAGGCAAGTGCAGTGGGTGTATAGCAGGTGGTGGGTGCACACACCATGAACATTAGTCCTGCTCAGGCCCAGCAGTGGCAGTGTTCATTGGTGTACAGAAGTGTGAGCATTTGCCCCACTGGAGTCTGTTGGCATTACCCAGGTGACAGCAGTGGCAGCTGTATCACCCAGATGGCAGCAGTGGATGCCCGGTACTCTCTCCATACAGGTCCCAGGGTACCTGTGGCTGCACAGGGCACCCCAGTTTGCAGCAGTGGGCACCAAACCCATGGGCACCCACTCTGCCCTCGTGGCAATGGGGACACACAGCACCCATCCACAGAATGTGCAAGAGCACCTGGCCTCCCCACTCCCTCTCTGGCCTGGCAGGAGCAATAAGGAAGTGGTAGCAATGGATCTGACACCTGAGTAAATGCATCACTTGGTCTGGGACCTCAAAATGGCACGAGCCACAGAGCCCAGGGTTCATAAGCCAGCAGGACCGCTCAGTGCTTTCTCTTTGGAGGCTCAGGACCCCTCTCTGCTTCTCAGTGGAGCAATGCCACTGCCCAGTCTCCAGTCAGCTCCCTGTGTCAGTCTGGTGGCTTGCTGCAGTGGAGGGTCCCTCCCACAGATCTGAGTGCAATTTCTGTGGGGGAAGTATGGGTCCCTGGGGTTCTTTCCTCTGTCCTTTCCCCCCATGCAGGTGCCTTCTCCATGTACCTGCATTCCTGCCATGGGGGTCACCCCACTTCCCTCTCCTTCCCTTTGGGAGCCTCCTGTCACCTCCCTGTTGATTCCCAATGCTCTCTCCTAGAAGATTGATCCAAAGGTGAATATCCACTCACCACTTTTGATCCTCCCTGTGAAAGTAGCATGTACAGATGTTTCTAGTCCGTCATCTTGGTCCTGCCGTTCCTCCTTTTTATTTTAAAAATGAGCATGGAAGAATAAAAACATATATTAATATCTGTGTTGGTTGTGCATAAATAAGTTCTGGAAATGAATGCAAGTGATTGCAGGGAGAGGGCACTGGGTGGGATGCACAGAGGTGGGGTGAGATTGCTCACTCTCCATCCTTACACAACAGATGTACAGTCATTATTTAGAAGTTAAATTTAAAAATATTGGCCTTCACTTTGGCCACACCAGAGGGGGTGACTTCCAGAGACCTCTCCATACCTTTCTGAAATGCTAATTTGATTGCTCCTTAGCCTTGAGACTTAAATTCATACCTATTCATTTGAGCATTATTCATACAATCGACTCTCAGTCAAAAGAATGGTGAAAATTGTCTGAGTGAAGTTAATGTCAGGGTCCAAGAAAAACTGGATAACACCAATGAAAATATTTAATTATACAAAAAAATTAATTTTTCTCACTTCAAAAGAAATAAATGTAAACAAACTCTGGAAATTATTATTTTTAATATCCCATAGAAAATAAAAGGAAAATCTTAAAACTAATTAATAATGAGCTATGAATATGAATAAGCAACAAAAAACACATAAAAATATTGAGCTTAAAAATCATCACTAGCTTATCCTCAGCTCTACCTCCAAATCCAACATACTGCAAGGTATTGACAATTTTACCTTCTAAATATTTTCTCCATTGTCATTACCTTAGTCCAAGCCACCACTTATTTCACTAAGATGAACACAAATGGGCAAAGGACATGAATAAACATTTTTCAAAAGAACACACATACATGGCCACTAGGTATATGAAAAAATGCCCAACATCACTAACACTCCATAATCGCACATTGGCTGGGACTGACCCTCCAGTGTCTGTGCCATTGGTGGTTGAATATGTCAAATAGTTATGAGCAGATTATCGTAAGTTCAACAAAGGGAGAAGATATGTTCTGTTCCCTCTAACCCCGCAAAGGATTGAGACAGAGGTGGGTACTTCACCCGGGACAGCCAAATCTAGTCTGTTCAAGTGACCAGCGAGGTAGCCTGAAGTACAAATGCAGTCTAAATACAAGTGATCACTGTTAGCTGAGCCAGTCAGATTGCTTCTGTGGGGAAAACGAACCAAACATATGGAAGGGAGTCGAGCAATTGGTTATGGGAGCAGAAGATGAAACAGACCAGATGTTGATGGCAGATCTCTGGGGCAGGGCTGTCTGGGCAGTGACAACTGATGGGTACCCAGAGCTCCCCTGCATCCGGGACAACCTCCAGTTCTGCCCTGTGTGGCTCAGCTCATTCTTGTTTGTTCTTTATGGTTACTATGAGGCCTGGCTTCATGGCTTGGATTCCTGTCATAAGTATCTCTGCAATTGTCATTCCTACAAACTTCCCAGTGACTGAGGTAACCTGAGTGATTCCATGTATCCAGAGGAGCTTAAGGAAAATACCTTTGAATAGAAGAAGTTAGGTCATAGATATCAAACTTTATAATTGTTCTTAGTCTTTGATCCAGTAATTTCTCTCTGGTGTCCCAGTCTAAGATAATAATCCCAAAGTCAGAAAAGCCATATGCACAAAGAAAGTAATCTCAATTTTAGTTTAGCGCAAGAAATTGGACATGTGTGTCCAAATGTAAGAGAATGGTTAAAAAAGAAAAGAATGAAGTTGCCTACATTAGATTAAAAGCTTGTTTAAGAATTGTTTATGAATAGTTTTGTATTCACATTGAAATATCGTTCTATAGTAATCTTTAAAAAATGTAAATAAATATATATTCATGTAGAAAATATTAATAAAGACATGATAAAATATGAATAGTGATTATCATTGGGTGATTTTTTTTGCCTTGTATCTAAACAATTTTTATGAAATGTGTGTGTTGTTTTCATAATGGGAAAATGCTTTAAGAAAATAAAAGCAGTATGGCTTTTAGACATAAATTCATCATCCTAAACTGATATTTACTTCTTAGAAAAAAGAGAAGGGCAAAGGCTTCCATGCCAGTAGAAAACTAAAAGAAAAAGATCACAGACACCTGATGGACTCAGCCTCCACTGAATTCCTGGAGGAGCCAGATGGGAGTCTGGTTTTCCAGAAGGCCTTTGGTAGCAAGGACAGAGAAGGGTTTGTTGTAACTGAGAACACTGTGAAAAATCTAAGCCCATAATGGTTGAGAAGGGCCCAGACACAGGAGCTTATACGGAAAAGCTCGTGCAATTTCAGATGGCAGCTCCAAATGGACAGACTCATAACTTCTCCACGTGGATCAGAAACCCATGGCACAGCATTACAACAATACTCTAGGAATGGCATCAAGGAAAATCTGGAGCAGTGGGCCAATGAATTAAACACATATTTATTGAGTGTTTATTATGTGCCTGGCACTATTGGGAGCCTTAGGGATAAAAATTCCTGCCCTCCTGGTGCACCTGTTCCACAGTGTGGGGTTGCAAGGTGGGGACAGGGAGAAACAATAAATTAACAGTAGCAGTAAACATGGCATGTCAGACACCTATGGAAAAAAACAAAACACCAGAAGGAGTTAAGGAGTGTCTGTCAGCAGGCTCTTAGAGTTTCAACAAGGTGATAAGGAAAGGTGGTACAAGGATACTCGAGTGAGGATGTGAAGAAGGTGAGGGACAGACTTTGAAAAAAGTATTCCGGGCCAAGGAAACAGCATATGCAAAGGCCCTGGGGCAGGAGTGTATCTGGCCTGATCAAAGAACGCGAGGAGGTCAGTGTGGCTGGGAGCAGAGTATGTAAGCAGAGAGTGGTGAGAAGGAGAAGTAATGGGAGAGGTTTGAGGGTGGGAAGAAATCAACAGGTTTGTCTAAGATTGATTTTAAATCCTATTATACATCAAAACAGAGGTATTAAGTGGGCATCCAAATATTAAGTCTACAACTCAGGGGAGAGGTCAGGGCTGGTATGGCAGAGACTGCTAGATTCCTGTCTGAAATTCACTCTCCTCTTCTTCCTTAGTAATGGAACTCTGATATTTAGTTCGGTATACTGCTATCTGAAATAAAGACTATATTTACCAGCCTTCCTTGCAGCTAAGTGTGGCCATGTCACTCAATTCTGACCAATGAGATGTAAATGGAAGTTTTGTGAAGAACAACTAGAAAGGTTCCTTTAAAGGGAATTGATCTAGCTAGGAGGTGAAACCTTTTGTCCTCCTTCTTTTCACCTATCTACAGTCTGGAATGTAGATGACATGGCTGGAGCTCCAGCAGCCATCCTGAAATAATGAGATGCCCTTGAGGATGGAAGCCAAAGGCTAGGATAACAAAACAGATAAAGAGAAGGTCTCTGAATTTCTGATGACTATCGAGGCACCATCCCAATCCTAGTTTGCCTTCCTTCAAATTTCTCATATATTAAGTAAAAATAAACTTTTATTTTGTTTAAGCCATTATTTGGGTTTTTTCCCCTCTCAATATATGCAAACTAATCCCAAGGGCTATAACTGGCTATATAGATTTGGGAGTCAATATCATGCAGATGATATTTAAAATAATGGGATTGGTGAGATTACCAAGTAGAGATTGTAGAAAGGAGAAGACCTGGAATCAACCAACATTTAAAAGTCAGACATAGATGGTAGGATCAACAAAGTAGATTGAAAAGGAAGAGTGAAAGAGGTGGGAAACCAGGAGAGTGTGGTGTCAACAGAGGCCAGGATTATTTCTGGAAGGAGGAAGGAGTGAACTATGTCAAATGCCTCTCAGAAGTAAAGTAAAATGAGGACTGAGAATTGATCGTTAGATTTGACAAAACGGAAGTCATTAATGACCTTGATAAGGGCTATTTCAGCACTTTGGGAGGCAGAGGTGGCAGGATCACTTGAGGCCAGGAGTTTGAGATCAGCTTGGGTAACACAGCAAGACCCCATCTCTACAAAAAACTAAAAAATTAGCCTGGCACGTTAGTGCACCCTGTAGTTTCAGCTACCGGGGGAGGCTGAGGTGGGAAGACTGCTAGAGCCCAGGAGTTTGAGGCTGCAGTGAGCTATGATCCAGCCACTGCATTCTAGCCTGGGTGACACAGCAAGACCCTGTCTCTAAAAATAAATAAATAAAATATAAATAAAAATATAAATAATTTGGACAATTAAAAATTTATATTAAAAAGCATTTTTTTTAAAAAAGAGCCATTTCAGTAGAGTGATGAAGACAAGTCCTCATGGAAGTAAGTTAAGGAGAACTGGAGAAAAGAAAGCGGAGAAGGTGAACACAGCATCTCCTCGGAGATGTTTCCTGTGAAGGAGAGCAGAAAGGAGACAGCAGAGTTAAGGAAGGTCTTAGGATGGCCAATAGTAAGGCATGTTTGCAAACTGATGGAAATGATTCAGTGAGGAGGGAGAAACTAACAATGCAAGAAAAGGTGAATAATTGCAGGAGTACAGTCCTAGAGAAGGAAGACAAAATAGAATCCATAGCACCCCAGAAAGGTTGTTTCCAACAGACACTGACCTATGAGACAGCAGTTTTAGGGAAATGGAGGAGGCAAAATCCAAAGGGGTAAGAAGCAAAATATGGAATGAAAAATAACGCAAGTCAAATGATGGTCCTCTCTGGGTAATACAAGACTTGGGGTGATTTTTTTTCTGTGTTTCTTTATACATTTCTGTGACTTGCAAATTTCCTGGAAAGAACACTCACCACTATCATAATCAGAAAAAAACTGAAAAAAGTATAAGAAATATGAAGCCGGCAGGTGTACTGATTTCTCTCTGTCCTAGAACTGGGCCCGGCCCTGGGAATAGAGGAAGTACAGCAAGAGCAGCAAAAAACAAGTGACCCTGGCAGGAAGGCCTTGTCCATGATGTAACCATTCCTCCTTCAGTAATCTCTAGTCCCATATCTGTTGGGTATACCAATTCAATGTGTTCCAGATAAAGGAGGAAGCCCAGTCTAGCAGGCAAAACACAATAGCTAAAAAGGGTGGCTACAGTCATTGCAGTTGTCAGTGTTGTGGCTGGCTCAGGCGAGGCTTGGAAGTTTAGGTAGGCAGACATTTCACACTACAGACATGTCCACCTACAGGCAGTCACCCTACTGGCGTCCAAGACCAGGACTGGTGGGGTCGGAGTGGGCTTGTGAGAACAAAGCTAAGCCCCAGTAGGACCCACTGTGGTGCTCTATTTATTGTAACAGAGGCCTCACATTCATAAAGGGCCTCTAAGCTGGTCATTTCCATGTGAAGTTTCACATCCCTGCAGAGATGCACCAAGAGGATTGAAAGAAGGTGACTCTCATCACACAGCTTTGAACATGCCTCCCATTACCAGACCACTCGCGCATTAGGAATTAAGGTGTTCATAATCCCACAGTTACTTTGGGAGCAGCACAATTACACTGCATTATATTTTTGCTTGATTTAAAAGCACCAAGTTTTAAAAGAGATATTTAAAATATGCCACATTTAAAACTAGCCCTGTTTTAGCATTTCCTTATTTTTAAAAAAATTAATGGATTTTAATTTTTAGAATAGTTTCAGATTTACAGAAAAACTGAGCAGATAGTACAGGGTTCCCTTATCCTCCCCCCACCCCGCCCTGCCGCTGGAACAGTTTTCCCCTATTATTCACATCTTGTATTGGTGTGGGACATACGTTACAACTGATGAACCAATGTTGGCACATTATCAGTAGCTACAGTCCCTAGTTTATATTAGGGTTCGCTCTTGGTGTTGCACAGCTCTATGGGTTTTGACGAATGCGTAAGGTCATGTATCCATCATCACAGTGTCACACAGAGTAGTCTTGTCACTCTAAAAGTCCCCTATGTTTCACCTGTTCCTCCTCCTTCCAGCCCCTGGCAACCATTGATCTTTTCACTGTCTCTATAGTTTTGCCTTTTCCAGAATATCATATAGTTGGAATCGTATAGTTATGTAGTCTTCCCAGATTGGCTTCTTTCACTTAGACATACGCGTTTAAAGTTTCTCCATGTCTTCTTGTGGCTTGATAGCTCATTCTTTTTTTTATCACTAACTAATATAACATTGTCTGGATATAACAGTTTCTTTATCTCCTCACCTGTCGGAAGACATCTGGTTGCTTAAAATTTTTGGCATCTGTGAATAAAGCTGCTACAAACATTCATGCATAGGTTTTTGTGTGGATATAAGTTTTCAACTCAATTGGGTAAATACCAAGGAGCATGACTGCTGGATCATATGGTAAGAATGTGTTTATCTTTGTAAGAAACTGTCAAACTGTCTTCCAAAGTGGCTCCAATGCATCATTTTGTGTTCCCACCAGCAAGGAATGAGAATTCCTGTGGCTCTACATCCTTGCCAGCATTTGGTGTTGTCAGTGTTCTGAATTTTGGCCATTCTAATGGGTGTGTAGTGGCATCTTACTGTTGCTTTCATTTGCAATTCTCTACTCACATGCAATGTAGAGTATTCCTTTATATGCGTGTTTGACATCTGTACATCTTCCTTGGGGAGGTGTCTGTTCAGATCTTTGTCAACTTTTTAATGGGGTTGTTTGTTTTCTTACTGTTGAGTTTTAAGAGTTCTTTGCATATTTTGGACACAAGGCCTTTATCAGATATGTGTTTTGCAAATATTTTCTCTTGGTCTGTGTCTTACCTTTTCATTTGCTTAACATTTATTTAAAATATTGAGATCTTCAAAAATTTCAAGTGGCTCAGGCTTCCCTCGACCTCTGAGGAAGCAGTGATGAGGTAGATGATGCAGCTAAGAACCCATTCAGCCATGAGACATGTGTGGCTCTTACCCACGCAGACCAGTAGTCATTGGGCAATAAAGAAGAAATAAGAAACAGTAATATCACCCTACCATATGCCAAGCACAAGGCTTTTTGCATACATTATTTCCCAGCTACCTTAAGGAGGAGATCATATCATTTTGGTAGGAAGAAGCCCATCAGACCTCTGGAGTATCAAACAAGTTAAACAAACTGACCAAGCTCTCACATCCACGATGTGGCAGATTGGGACTCAACTCCATGACACCACAGGGCCAGATATAAGGCTAATCTGTCTCAGGACAGATCCCACAAGCGATGGACAACAGTGCAAACCACTGCATCCAGAGGGTGCTGAAGCTGGGCTCACCCCGACTCAGTGTTGAGATCACAGGGGCTCTGCTTGCAGGCGGAAGAACTGCTCCCATGGAGATGGACCCAGAGGGCCTGTTTGGTTTGAAACAGGATCTCACTAAATAGCTGGTGATGTAAGGAATGGAGTCTGATCCTTGAGGGAGAAGAAACAGGCAAAAATTACACAGGTATCAAGGCTCTAGACAAGCAGGCTGAGGCCCAGCACAAAGCTGCAAACAGAGCAAGAATGAAGAAAGCCCAGTCGCACGGCTGTGCCAGCGGATAGTGGGAGTTCAAGAGAGCCTGTGGCTACGGGGCGTGGGAGGCTGGGCTCACCACGGGATCCCCAGCTCAAGGGAGCAAGGCCCGCTCCTGCACTGGTTGGTGGGTCTGAGTCTGTCTTGACAAGCTGAGGGTCTGCACGTGGTTAAGGTTTCAAGTTAAACATCTTTAGAGCCTGCTATGGAAGGGAACAGTAAGAAAGCTTCAAGGAAAGCAGGGACCCCCAAGCAGGGGCTCACACTGTAGGCCAGGACTTGGGGGGAAAAACTGAGAGCCCAATTATTAGAAATGAGGATGAAGGTCAGAGCTATCTGATGCCTGTTCTCAGTGCTGAGCTGGGGATTCTGAAACTCCCCTGACATGAGGACCCATCCCAGAGATAAGCTCAGGGCTTAGTTCAAAGGTGGGGCCAGGTGGGCCTACTTATAGACACAAGGGGGTAGTCGAGATAAGCACACCTGTAGGAGACGGGCAGAGGGGACTCTGAGGGGAAGAAGATTTGGTCAGTAGACTTGCAGGCCAGTTAAAGTCTACAGATTGAGACCCTAAACTCCTTTAAGACTCAGGCGCACTGTGCACAAGGCAATAGAAATGTTCCTGAAAAGCAAGATATACTTGAATTTTTGTAAATTGATACTTTAAGTGATCTAGGGGAATCTGCTGTTTAAAGGAAATTATTAGTACTTTTGTAAATCTGGTTTCAGTCCAGTTTCTTAAATAGAGTATTCCTTCAAACTGATTTCCCTCTATCAGAGAGTGATATATATATATCTGCTATTTCAAAGAAAGTAATAGATGCTACTAGTACATCTTGATATAAGCAATTTTGTTCTTTACAATATATTTATTAAACTAAAAAATATAGTCTGAATCTGTAGTTCCCACATCTGACTGAACACAGAATTAAACTGGGAGTTTTAAAGAATACAGATTCCTCGGCCCCGCCACTGGACCTTCTGATTCAATGTGAAACATAGGAAGGCGCCAGGTGCTCCCCAACAGGAACACGTGGCTCAGAATCCTTTGTGCATTCACAGAGATTGATGGCGGATCCAGGTTAACCCAAAGATGTCCTGGGGGCTGCCCTCTCAGGTCCTCCCTCCCCCACTGCCCATGGGAGGAAAGAGATTTCCGGCTGGCACTGAGCACAGTGATCCCACGATGGGGGCTGCTGGCCAAATGTGGAGGCATCTCCAAAACCAAGGGGTGGCAACCACTCCCCAGCCTGTGAAAGCAGACCCTGGTCACAGTGAGACCCTCAGCTGCAGGGTCAGGCCTGCAGGTACAAGGCAGGGTGTGTCACTGACCCCGGGGGCCTGTGCCCTTCATCTGTAATTCTAGCAGTGGGGCTTTATATCCACTTATATCAGACATAAAAGTGATTAGGAGAAAATGGAATATGGTCTTGCGGTAGACAGAATAACATCTTTCCCAATGATGGCCACGTCCTACTCCCGGGAACTGTGAATGTGTTAGGTTGCATAGAAAAAACACATGGTTGCTAATCTACTGATTTATCAACTGACTGATGGGGAAATTATCCTGGATTATTTTAAAAGCTGAATAGGGAGGCAGGAGAGAGACAGAGAGAGATAGCGTGAGAAGAACTCAGCTCCGCGATGCTAGAGAAATGGGGCCACGGGCCAAGGGACGTGGGCAGCCTCTAGAAGCTGGAAAAGGTAAGAAACAGATTCTACTCTAAAGCCACCAAAGAGAAACACGTCACCGCTGACACCTTGACTCTAGCCCAGTGAGACCCGTGTCAGACTTCTGGCGTCCAGAACTGTGAGATAATAAATGTGTGTTGTTTTAAGCCACTTAATTTGTGGTAATTTTTTTTTACAGCAGAAATACGAAACTAAAACAGTTCTGATGACCAAGCTCTTACATTTTTTTTCCCTTTAGAATACAAGAAGAAGAAAGTAGAACTTAAAATCTTACAGACTTCTCCTGTGTACTGCAAGGCCCTGCACGTCATCCCCAATATCTTACTTTTCTTCTCCTTGAAGAGACAAAGATTCTACATCTGAGGTGACCGGGCTCATTTATTAGGTCAAGTTTTTAGCACAGTATGATGGGATTGTGGTAAGATCCAGGATCCACATTTTTAAAATCTCCCCAGGAGTCTCTAATATGCAGCCAGGTTTGCAAACCACTGGCCTGCAATTTAAATTCTAACCCACATAATTGCGAGGTGGCTGCATGCCTAGACAATGAGCACCGGCGGGTTATCATTAACCTGGGAGGACATAATAGACGCGGTGTCCACAGAGCTCTGGCCTGGTGAGAGCACATCTCATGTGCGACCTGCTGAGTGGAACGGCCAGCACGCTCATTAAATGTGAATGCGTGGTCAAAATGGACAACAGGCGGAGGAGGGCATTTTAATTAATTAATGAGGGTTGTTAGGATGGAGGGCTTATTGATTCAAAGGACAGGTGACAGCAGGCTAAGGAAGGAGTTGTCACAGGCGTTGCTGGGAAGTGAGTGCAGTTCAGTGAAGGCAAATGCAGAACGGTGCACCGTCTGCAAAAGGGAAGGAAACAGCACAATAACGGGCAGGGCCAGGGAAGACTGCGCAATTAGAAAAGGATCCAGGGACAAGGCTGACCGCAGAGTAGGGTGCATGCAGGGGGGTGTCGGGGGTGCTGAGAGCGCAGGAGGGCCACATGGCCTCGTTCACACTGGCCCTGAAATTTAGACTTCTGACATTGTTTGGTATCTGATAAAGGCGTTTGTTAACTTTAACATGCAAAGCACACCATGGTTTTATCATCCCATTTTGCAACTTTTCCTTTTTTAAATGTACTGGGAGCCTCGAAAAATGAGGCTAAGTGGCCTAGATGTCTCAACTTCAAGAGTCCATGGTGAATCACAAGACCCAATCAGTCCCGCAGTTTATGAAGCAAGGGTAAGTGTACAGCCGTAGGATATTTTTGGAAAGAAACACTAAGAACAGTGAGGGTCTCTAGAGAGCAGGGCTGGGAGAATTGGGATCCGGAGAGGAAAAGAGATCTGCTTTGTTTTTCCCTAAATAAAGCTTTTTTAAAAGTTTCAGAAAATGTTCTGTAGAGACAGGGTCCTGCTATATTGCTCAGGCTGGTCTCAAACTCCTGGGCTCAAGCAATCCTCCTGCCTTGGCCTCCCAGAGTGCTGGGATTACAGGCACGAGCCACCCACTCGGCCTCCTAAATAAAGCTTTAATAGATACTTCTTGTTTTCCTTCTCCCATCCCACGCCCAGAGTTATACATACACTTAATCGAAAATGTCAAATAGTTCTCCAAGGCTTGTTATAAGAACAGCAGCTCCCATTTTGCACACTTTAACCTCTTTTAGATGATTCTTTTGGTAGTGACTCCAGGTCTCTAGATTAACATGCTTGAAATGCTATTCCTTGATTTTTCACTTGAAGCCATTATCTGATGTTTCCCCAGGATAGAAGATTGGGATTTGGTGTCTTTCCTTCTGCAGCCCTCAAGGGACATACTTATCCTTGCCCACACTCCATCCTTCCCATGGAGTTATGCTGCAATGTCAGTTAGCTGAATATTCAGTTTGTTACTGTGACTATAAAACATGAGTCACAGCTGAGCCATGCAGTAAACTATGACCACTTTTTCTTTCCTGCACATCTTTCTATTGTTTCTGGAGCTATGAACCATCATGTTTTTTGTTGGCTTCATTTTCTATGTGCAGTATTTACATTTGCCATTTGTCTACGTCTGCTCTCAAGACATTCAGAATGTTCAGGTGTTTTAACAGTTTCACCAATCTCCTTCAGAATCTCTCCCAGAGCCTTCCAGCACGCTCCAACCTGCACATGACACACAGCTGTCATCTTGGGATCTCCCTTCACCGTCACCCCAGGGATTCTCTTGCCTCCTTCCTGGGGGAACATCGGTATCCTCTTTCTTAGTTTGTGCTATTATTTGGACACATGTTTAGAGACATTTTGAGGCAGGGGCATGGGTTATAAATATTTGAGAACTTGTATGTCAGAAAATGTCTTTAATCTACCCTGACACTTGATGCATTGTTTAGGCTGGGTATATAGAATTCTAACGTGGAGACAATTTTCCTTGAGTTTTGAAAGCCATTGCCATCTGGCCTCCAGGGTGGCTGTTGAGAAGTCTGAAGCGATTCTGACTTATAATCTTCGATGTAGGACTTGTTTTCTTCTCTTTTTTGTTCCTCACTGTTCTGAGATTTCACACTGGTATGCCTTGGTGTGTGTCTATTCTCAATTCTTGTGCTGGCATTTGGTGGCCCTTTCATTCTAAAAATGCATGCTTGTTAGGTGTGGAAAATATTTTTGAATTATTTCTATAATGACTTCCTCTCCTCTGATTTCTCTGTTCTCTTTTTGGAACACCTATTTGCATATATTAGACCTCCTGTTCTGGCCTGCTAATTTCCTTATCTTTCCTGTGTGCATTTTCTTTCTCTTTTGCTCTAACTTCAGGGAGATTTGCTCTTCTTTATTTTATAACTCTTCCATTGAATTTTTTATTTTTATTATCATATTTCTAATTTCTGAGAGGCCTTATGTGTTCTTTGAATGCTCCTTTTTCTCATGTCGTATTCTTATTTGACGGTTGTACATCTTACCTCTGAGGATATTAATCAGAGGATATTTGACATTTTTTTCAACCTGCACAGTCTCTCTTTCCTTGAAGATGCTTTTCCCTTCTCATTTTTGTCTCTATATTTCATGCGAGAGGCTTTCCTCAGGGTCAGGTAAACCTTATCTGCTCATGTTTAAGAACAGGGCTAAAAAGCTCTACTAAGTACTCTGGCTGGGCTGTTTGGTTGGAGGAATCCCACAGTAGTGCCTTTAAGTTATTCCTCTTGGGGAGATCAAATTCTCCAGACAGGACTCTTCTAGGCTCATGCCCAAAGGATTTAACTCTGGCCGTCACCATCGTGGGAGCCTCCTGGGACAGAGCAGCGGGTCTCAGTGTCTGCCCACTTAATCCCCCGGTTTCCAGCACAGCCAGAGAGGGGAGGGGGTCTATGTTGAACTGCTTCCTAAATAGACTTTGAACCACTTCTGGTTTTAGCGCGCCCCACCTCCTTTCCAGAGGTACCTGCTGCTGCCAGTTCCTAAGCCTTTGTGGGATTCTGGTTGGTTTCTCAAATTTCCTCGTTGCTGACTTGGCATTCAGTCTTCCTGTGTTTGCTGCATCATTGACCACACTTCTTACCTTTCAGTTTTCAAAATTTTGTTGCTACAGGGAGTTAAAAAAAAAAAAAAAGTTGTCACTATTATTTCTTTCCTTTTCTCAGAAGAGAGAAAAAGAAGGGAGGGTCTGTGTGTGTGTGTTTTCTATATTCCATCTTTACCCGGAAGTTGGGAGATTTACTTTTCACTGCTTACTTTTTTCTGCTGTTTTAAGTTTTAATGGATATTTAGCTACGAATTGTTAACTATTATGAATTATTTCACTTTTTAAGTTAAGACAATCTAGTTGATTTTTTTCAAAGCAGCTAGAAGCGTATGGCACGTAGGAACCATGGAATAAAGATCAGCCTTTGATGCTTTGAGTGCTTCCCAGATGCTGATCTCTGGAGTGGCTGCATGTACGTGCATGCGTATTTACAAAGGAGACGGCTGCAGCAGACCTGGGCAAGGTAGTGTGCCCACACATGATGACACAAGACCAACAGAAAATAACACACCTGCAAGCAGGAAACGAAGTAGGTCACAATGAATCATCGTCAGTTGTGTGAAATTTCTCTCATCATTGTTATCTCGGCCCAGAGAATAATTTTCAATTTAGCTGAACATGAGTTATACCCATTCATAATGAATTTTCTGAAGCAGTTATCTCCACGTTTTTTGATTGTACACCCTTATAAGAAAACCATTTTAAGCACACCCTCAAATATGTAAATTTATTTATTTGCAAGTTATACATGTCATGTTAACACAGTATTAATACACACAAATAGAGATTAAAAGAATGTAATAGAAAATAAATAAAATTAGAAGTTCTAATATTTTCCTTCAGTACCCCAATGGGTCATCTTGCACACCATGAAATTCTCCACAGGATGAGTGTCAGACACCTAGGAAGATTTTTCAAAAGACTCCTACCCAAGGCCAGGCAAGGTGGCTCACGCCTGTAATCCTAGCACTCTGGGAGGCCAAGGCAGGAGGATTGCCTGAGCTCAGGAGTTTGAGACCAGCATGAGCAAGAGCAAGACCCCGTTTCTACTAAAAATAGAAAAATTAGGCGGGTATTGTGGCATGTGCCTGTAGTCCCTGCTACTTGGGAGGCTGAGGCAGGAGGATCACTTGATCCCAGGAGTTTGAGGTTGCAGTGAGCTATGATGATGCCACTGCACTCTACGAGGGTGACAGAGTGAGACTCTGTCTCAAAAAAAGAAAGACTCCTTCCCAGACCCTACCCAGGCATCTGACTCAGAACTGAGGGTGGGGCCCTGGCAAGGATATTTTGGAAAAGTTTCTCTGCTGATTCCCACGTGCATCAGTTCTAAAGACTGAAGAATTGGAACCCTTAAAAAACTGCAAATAATAGTCAAATAGTTACAGAGTGCAAACAGTAGGCAATTAACACTGGGAAATGTATAGTTCAATTAAAGGCCTGGGTCATCCTGTACCCCAAAAAACTTTGTCTCCTTCTTTCCTAAACTCCATATTTTCCTTCATCTGTCTCTGTTCTTTCCCCTCAGTTTTTAATATAACTTTAACTTTACTATTAAAAACAATAGTTACTCATTATAGAAAATATGGAAAAGCAAAAAGAAGAAAATAAAAACTAAGCTATAATCCTACCATTCTAAGATAATTAAGATTTTTATTCATAGCCTTCAAGATATTCATACAAACATATATTTAAAAGGGGGAATCACATGCTGTTTGTAACCTGACATTTTTTTTCGCTCTGTAGTTATATTTTTCTCCATGACAGTAAGAATGCAAGCTGCAACAGGGCCAGGAACAGTGGTGAGAGCTGATCTGCAATCAGAGAGCAGGTGGTGACACCAGACGTCCTCCCAACCCTGAGTCCGGCCGAACTCCGACCGCCTCCCTAATACTCTCTTCCCTCCACCTTCTAGTCTTCCCTCACTTCCTGTCTCTTCCTCTGTTTGCTTTCTCCATTCTCTTTCTCTTTCTCTTTTCTTTCACCTTCTACCCTCGTTTCTCTCCACTAAAGCACCCGAGGCCTCCAGGACAAGGGTTAATATTTGACAGAATCAAACTTCCTGCTAATTTGACAAGCGGTGCATGACCCGGGAGCTGGAGAAACAGCTGCACCCTCCTCTGCAGTGGGGATTTTCGGAGCAAGCCTGGGCAAGGGCCCTCTGTTCTTGATGATGAGCTGTTATTTCCACTTGGGAGCCCAGATTAAAGTTGCTTATTTGCCTTAGAAGCAAGGTCTGGCCAGAGGCAGCCGGGGAATCCAGGTTGTCAGAGAAAAGCTGTTTCAGGGAAATTGTGTTTCTGGAATTCAAATCAAGGGAGATAGAACTCCCTCAATAGTTGACACCAGACGAGGGCTGAGAAGGAGCCAGGCATGAAAATCCAGAACAAACCAGCTGTGGTGCTTCCCCATGGGTGTCATAAAACCAGTCACACAAAACCAGTTCCTCTTGCTCTAGGTGGCAAGAACCTTCTGCATGCTGGTTACCTTAACCTGCTGACAGAGGCATTTCCATCGGTGGTTATTAATATGAAGCCGTCGGTAGCGAGGAAAGTTTCTGAACTTTGAAAACTTTTTTGGGTGGTGTGAAAGAAAGTAAGCACTTTCCACCACCACGCTACAGCCAAATTGTTGTTTTCCAGAGGCTGCGGGAAATTACTGTTTTCATTAAATGCAAATCACTGCCCCCAAACCAACGATATTCTTGGGGATGAAATTGTCATTGGCTTTCTTAACTACGAGAGTCTACATTAGTTAGCTCTCTACAGGCACTCTGCTGCGGAAGATTCTGGAAAATGAGCAGAAAGTGACTCATTCTTCACTGTCACCCCCAACGACAAAATGCTCTCTGCGGCAAAACACTACCCCTTCCTCTGCCCCGCCACAGGAGTGGCAGCTTACCAGTTATCCTTGGAGTGGGGGTGTAGCACGTGGGCCATGTAGACGCTTCAGGGGAACAGTAATTAAGTGCTTCAACAGGGGTGTTAGTCACAGTGGGTGGGGGGACCCTCCCTGTCATCCTGGAGCAGCCAGAGAAGCTGGTGATGGCTGAAAAGAGGGAGGGGCCCCTACACAACCTGTCCCTTTTCCCAGCAGTTGCTACTTAATAAACAACACTTAGCATATGTATAAGGTCAGAAAGGAGGGGAGAAATAGGGAAAAAATAATTTCACATAAAAATGTCCAGAAAGGATCTCTTAAGGAAGAGCATCTCTAGCTTATAGCAGAGTTGAAACTTAAAAAAAAAATTGTGTGAGAAACATTGGAAAATGCTCCCCTCCCCCCAGAGAAACAAATCTCTACTTGTAGTGGCACCTGAAACCCCACCATTAGTGACTCATTCCTTTGTATATTGCAGGTGACCTGGCATTTAAGAGGCCTATATCAAAATGCAAATACTTATGAAGGCAGCCAATGATTTTCACTAGTATCAGAATCCTTGAAGTGACTTTCAGATACAGACTCCGGGCACACACACACCCGTATTCCATCCCCCAACCCTCACTACAACCACGACCTTTAGCCAACAGGTGGGTTCTCCAGTTCTCTGGCTTCTGGTGGGACCTTGGTGTAGTTAACTTTAGTCCCTGCTTTTGCAGGGTAGGAAACGATTTCCACTGTGGCCATGGTTTGGCTGCCTCAATGAAAACCATCCCTTTATATTTAAGGCTGAAAGCAATGAAAAACCAGGAATAGCAGTTTTTAAAAATTTTGACACATCGAGGGGACGTCTATACAGGGCTCAACACTGTCACTTTCGTCCACTGAATCCATGGCCCTCTCCCATATCCTGTCTCTTTCTTTCCTCCCTACTTTCTCTACAATTACATTCCCTTTCTCGTCTTCCTTCTCCCCTTCAAGAGGCAGACATATTAGGAACGTGATTTGTATTTGTGTTAGACTTACTGAATCGTTTTGTGCTTTCTTTACACAATATAGGTTTAATAACTTACTGGAGGATGTAGTCATTTCAGTGTGTTGGCCTTTTTCACTCAATGGGCCAGTGGCTATGACAGGGAAAAAAGTTCCTTCCCTCTGTCTCATGGTGTTAAGTGAAGGAATCATTTATCAGGGGCTACGGGCCAGGGGCTGTCTAGAGAGTGTCAGAGAGAAATAAGGGGTGAGTTGGGAGTTTGAATAAACAAGACCAAGGACAAGATTCCTCTGCCTCCTGGTTTGGCAAAAGAACAAGCTGAAAGTCAGCGCTGACCAGCCAGCCCTGGTCAGCAATGCACCGCAGGGAAGCAGCGCCGGAGACCCCACAGGTTTCCTGCTACTTAAGCCCTTCTGAGATTTGCCCAGGCGGGGATGGTACGTGGAGCCCACAGCTATCCTACAGGGTTGGGACAATGCACAATGTACCTCTCTCCTACTGGCTGGCCTCCTTTTCCCCACCTCAATACACAGAGGGGAAATCCAATGAAAATTAGCAGCAAAGACCCCACAAAGGTTCAAGAAGCTACTGCAGGGCCAAGAAAGCAGAGTGTGTGGACGAAGGACGAGGAAAGCCATTCCAGCTTCTCTGGGTGTTTGGGAGTAGTTTGGGGGACAAAGGTACTGTATTTTCAAGACTCAACTGGCCAAGCCCTCTCTGCCCTGGGGGGGGATGTCTCCATGAGCTATCTATCCAACAGGCAGCCTATCCCACCTCCCAGCTCCGCTCAGCTGCTCCGCACCCCATTCGGCGGAGAAGGTGTAACAAATGATGAACACGCTGCCCGGGCCACTTGCTTCCTTAGACCAAGAAGCACTGGTCTGCTGGCCCTAGACCATTTCCGGAGACCAGCATGTGACAGAGCTACAACCTCCGGTCACTGTCAGTTATCTACAGTTCCTCCTTTTTTCTTTCCCTTCTCTTACCTCATAAACAATGACCGTTGAAGGTTTCCCCTATCTACAGATTCTAATGCCAAGATTAGCTTTGCTCAAGAGGAAATTCTCCATTCTCCAAAACAGTGACCAAAATGTTTTATTTTATGGGTAGGAACTTTATTTTCTCTCATATGAAATTTTTAATATATTTTTACCATGCGCATTTCTTCTCTGTGTAGTTATAGTTAGTAGCAAAATTGATGTTACCCAAGAAATAGACAAGGAACTTCTTGATAAAGGAGGAACCAACCAAGCAGTTGGAAACAGAGGCCCCCAAGAAAAGCTTAGCTCTGTATTTGATTCCTTCTCAAATTTGTATGATCCCCACCCCTAAAAAAAGAACAATAAGAACAATAAAATTAACTAATTGTGCAACTCAGCTTCCCAGCTGCCGTAAGAACTTTTGTGTTCACTGTCTCACTCCCGCCACACACACAATTCTTAATAAGAAAAGAAAACAAACATAGCCACCCATTGTGTTAAGCAGTGAGCCCTATGCCTTGACTCTCACTTCCCAAGACAGGAAAAGTTCCCATTTCTATAAATGGCAGGCCCCAACCCTGGCAGCTTTCTCTTCTATAAGTTAATGTCTAAAAATTAGAATTTCAAAACAGTGGAGAAAAATAGGGATATTACAATATATAATATGGAGGCAACCATGTAGTCTCATGGGAAAAAACCAGCACAAAACCCAGATGAAGCAAAGATTTGAATGTAAAAGTGAAATATTTTAGTGTAAAATTACTAGAGGAAAGAAAAAAATTGGTTAAAATTTTTGGCAGTTTTTGGAGTAAGGAAGACCTTTCTAAGTATTACAAAAAACCAAAAAGCCATACAAGTAAAGTCTGATAGATTCAACTATATTAAATTCTTTTTTAACTGCTTGGGAAAAATCACCAGAAACAAAGCCAAGAGACAAATGACAAAATGGAAAAAATGTGTTTGCAACTCTTATCACAAAAGGGTAATTTCCTTCAGATAAGAAGAACTCCTAAAATTTAATACTGTAAGAAAAAGATCAAAAACCCAAAAGAAAAAAAAAATAGGAAAAGGATACAAGCAGACAGTTTATAAAAAAAGAAATAGATATGGCTCATAAACATATAAGAAGTACCTCGCTTATGATTTTTAAAAAGGAAATTTAAATTACACTGATATATCATTCTTTGCCTATCAGATTGACAAATAGGAAAAAGTTCGATAACATACTTTGATAACTCTATAGCCTGCTGAGGCAAAGGCTGTGAGGAAACAAGCATCTTACCCACTGCTAGTGGAGTGTAAATTGGTACAATCTCAACAGAAAGCAATTTAAACAATGTCTTTTATCTTCCAAATGTTCATAACCTTGACTCACAATTCTACTTGTAGGAATTTATCCTACAGATATACCCGTGTATATGAAAAGAGGAAGTATGTACAAAGTCATTTGTAACTGCTCTGTTTATTTGTCAATGAATTATTGTGTAACTGTAACAGAGAATAAAAAAAGTTCTGTATATGCTAATATAGAACAGTCTCCAAAATGTTTCGTTAAGTGAAGAAAAGCAAGGTCAGAGCAATGCTTTTGCCTGTGCATGGATGTGTGTGCACACATATGTGCATATGTGTTTAGAAAGAGTCTAAATATTTATTTATATATTGTATAAATATTCTGGATGTATACTAAAAAAAACCCTATTAATGGTTTTCTCGAGAAAAGGAAATTGGATAGCTAATTATATGCAGAACCATGGTTCTGCATTTTGAACCATGTTAATGCATTAAATTCTCAAAAGTAAAATAGAATGTTATAATGAAGAATAAATAAAGAGGCAATAATACATGAGCTTGAGTGAGCTTCAGAAAGGATGAATAGGATGGTGAATTTTATGTTGTGTGAAGTTCACCTCAATTTAACAACAACAAAGAGGATGAGCAGGATTCCAACAGGGAACTAAAGACCAAGCCTGTCCTTCCTCCAGTGCACCTCTCCAAGGGCCTGGCACTCCCAGTGACGTGCTGATAAAGGTTTAACTACTGACTCTCCCCATCCCCATAAAAAGCGCTGGTTTGGATCCCTTGCCAATTTCTGTGGTGTAAATATTCCCACTACTGAACGTGAAATTGGGACAAGATGTATACAATTGGCTCTTGTGAGCCAGGGACCCAGGACTCAACCTGCATCTACCCAGTTACTGAAACCAGAACTCTTTCCTGTCCTCTCTCCTCACTACCCAATGTTTCCTCAGTAGCCATTCCACTCCTCCCACATTGAGTTACAAGCCTCATAATTTGGAAATGGATCCTATTCCCAGGAGGTGGTTCCTAATTTGTCTAACCCAACATATATGCTGCCACCCATTGGTGTGCAAAAATATTTATCCCTGGGGACATCTGGGTGGATCCTGAGCCATCTGGAGCCCTAAGGTGTTTGCTTTGAGCCGTTCCACTCTAGCAGCTGTACAAATATTATTGTTTATCAAAAAGGTTGAAAGGCCCTAGCCTAAGAGAACCATAGCCATCCATTCCCCTCACTGGTGACAGACTCAGGACCTTAACCCTAAGTCTGTTGGTGCATGCTACTCCCCATTCACGGAGATTAGCCCAAATATGGACTCATGACCCAACTTAGGCCAATGAGGTGTGAGAGGAGGTTTGCTGGAGGCATCTGAAAAGTTTCCCACTCTTCAGAGAAAAGCACAGGAAGAGATGGTTTCTCTCTTCCCTATACAGGTGGTGAGGCCCAGGTGAGGCCAAGGACTGCTGCCACAGTCTTGCCATCTTGTCCGGCAGCTTGAACAAGAATCCCTTAAAGGAGGGAGGGCCAAAGAGATGTTTGGAGCCGAAGCACTCCAGCCTGTTTCTGGACTTCCTGTGCTGTAAGCCAATATATTTCTTTATTGCTTAAGGCAATTTGATTTAGATTTTCTGTTTCTTGCTGTTGAATACATCTTAAACAACATAGTTTTAACCCTCTTGTGCTGGTTTCTGTGTCAATGTGGCTACACTACAGTATCCAGTTATTCAACCAAACACCTAGGTGTTACTGTGAATATTTGTAAGTGTGATTGACATCTCCTTAAAATGACTTCAAGTAAAGGAGACTATCTTTGATAATTTGGATGGGCTTCATCCAAACAATTGAAAGGTCTTAGGAGAAAAACTGAAGTCTCCTTGAGTAAAAAGAAATTCTACCTAAGGACTGCAGCACTAGCTGTTGTTCAACAGTTTCTTGGCCTGTCCTACAGATTTCAGACTTGCCTCACCAGTCCCCACAATCACAGAAGCCCAGTCCTGTAATAAATCAATCTCTCTCTCTCTCTCTCTCTCTCTCTCTCTCTCTCTCTCATTCTCTGTGTATGTGTACGTGCATGTGTATAGGCTCTGTTTCTCTGGTAGAACCCTGATTGATGCAACCGTTCTTTCCTTTATAATATTTATTTCAATTTGGGATTACACAATTTGCATTTATTTATGTATTTGCCAATATTCCTAGTTAGACTATAGGCTTTATGCACATATTTAGTGCCTAAAGTAGAATTGCTGGTCAAAGGTATGCACATTTGGAAGATGAAAAATATTGTTAAATTTACCATCTTTAGAGGTTGTATCAATTTATACTCTTACTAAACTACAGGCTTTATGTCATTTGTATTACAATGTGTTCTTAGAACATAGTAGGTATTCAATAAATATGAACAGATGGAATTCTAGGAGGAGAAACATAAATTAAGGCAGAAAGACAGGAAAGTATGCTAGAATGGGAAGTTCTTTATTTGACTAAATCACTTTTTATTTTAGTTCTCCTTTCTTCTGAAGGTGACTTGAATATTTGGAGTAATTCACCCATCTAGGACTTCACAGAAGCAGCAGGCAGAACTCTTAGTTTGGGGTCAGACCTGAGTTTGAACACAAGCTGTGCGACACTCAAGCTTTATGACCTTGGGTGGATACCATAGCCGCTGTAATCTTCCATTTCCACATCTTTGAAATGAAGGTGATGACCTTCCAGACTGGAGCAAAGGTCAGGAGATAAATGTCTAAAGTACCTGGTCCATTGTGCAGCCTGGATGTGGGGGTTATGACAAGGTCATTCCCCAAAGTTTGGGAATAGAAGCAACAATGCTCTCTAACAGCCAAGCTGGAAATTGAGCATGTAAGCATCTGAGCGGAGATGAAAAGTGACAATATAGCGACCAGCAGGACACCAATCTGGCTAAAGTTGGCAAAATACCTAAAGGAGGATATGGCAACTAGTAGAGACTGGTCAGATACAAAGCCCAGAAAAAGCCGACTCAGAGGCAAACTGAGGCTGTGCCTCTGAAGCCATGTCCCCACAGGTCCCAAAATTTAGTCTAAAAGGTCATTCCAATCATCAGAACATATCCATCTGTCTGTCCAAACTTAATGCTGTTCTACTTTCGAATCACACGAACAGTTCTTTTTGTTGATATTCCACACTGATCAAAACCTTTCCTATAGTTTGGGTTCCTCTCTGGCCTGTCCACAGGGTATCTTCTTTGGTCAGGCCCACCTGGCCATCCAGCTCTCCCCAAACCAGCATCCCATGCAAATCCCTGTGTTCTTCTTTATTCTAGAGGTTAGGCAGGACAACGTGATCCAGATCGGGGAGGAAATAGCAATCACATTTTTGTCTAATTTACAGCTCTAATTAGGGGAGATTAGAAAAATAGAGAAGAAAATTTCTGAGAAGAAATTGTCCAAGAATTGGAAAGTTGTCAGAGCACCCATAACACTTTGGAGAAGTCACCCTTGTAAACCTTGCCTTTGCAGCTAAACTGATCTCATACCAACTCTGCAGGGCAAGCACTTGATGCAGCATTTCTTTTTTTACTCATATCCTGCTTGTTCCTTAAAGGACTTGGGTCAAGTAGGTATTAAAGGCCATCCTCTTAGACTAGTGATAAAACTGGAAGGGTGAAAGGAATAGGTCTTTACAGGATCACATAATTTTTATACAGAAGTCCAGAGACCAAACCGTGACTTTTTCAGTCCAATTACAAAGCTCTTGCCAAAGAACCAAACTGAAGATGAGAAAGGAAGGGCATGTGTTCTAAACAGAATGCTGAGTCCAGAAGGCTTGAGGATGGTCTTAGATGAAGACTGGAGTTCTGTGATCTGTAATTCAGCTTTTATGCTTTTGTAATTTCCTTATTTTAATCTTTTGAACTCCTTTAGATTTTTTATTCATTATAAAAGAAGATGACTTTTGAGTTCAACCACAACAGTAGCTTATATTGAACTAGCCCTCTCCCTGATATAACAGATGGACTAAATACATAACACAACCCCATAAAGGCACCGGACACCCACCAGTGTAGATGCTTCCTGAGAGAAGGTAGGCACAGAAAGTGAACTCCATGCTCACCCTGGCCCAATTTACAGGCCAGGGAATAGAGTAAGTGGCAGTTCCACTGGGCTGAAGAGACAGATTACAGTTCAAAGCTGCTGAAGTGGCTGGGACTTGGTGGTAAAATCCCAGAAAGGAGAGAAATGAACCCAAAAGGGGTTATGCAATCTCCCCTGGAAATGTTTGCCAACTCTGAAGCTGAGCAAGCACAGGGAGAATCTACATGAAAACTAACAGAAAGCAGCAGCTGGGAGGCTAGAGAGCTGTGCAAAAATGTCTGCAGCAGCGTGGCACTGAAGAGACGGAGGTACAGGGTCCTCCACGTGGAATGGCAGTATCCGAACGTCTGGTTGCAACCACAGAAAGTCCGTAGCCTGGTAACAGAGGCAAAACCAAAATGGACCAACTCTAATAGAGCCTAAAACCAACGCTTGACAGGATTATGGTGATTTGCCTTCACTCTGTCTGCCTCCCTTTTAGATGAAACATAAAACAGTCGAGAGCCTGAAAAAAGTTAATAACCAATAAGCTGTTTTAACATAGGAGAAAAAAATGGAATAACAGAAAATGCTTGATTTCTCCCCCCACCCCAAGAAAGCAAGAAAGGAGAAATAAAGGAATAAAATCAGGAAAAGAAACAAGTAACAAGATGGCAGATTTAAACATAAATATTTCAATAATTACATTAATGTTAATATATCATTACTCCAATTAAAGATCAGAATTACTTTTGAATAAAAAAGCAAAACTGGTGGCTCACGCCTGTAATCCCAATACTCTGGGAGGCCGAGGCAGGTGGATTGTTTGAGCTCAGGAGTTCGAAACCAGCCTGAGCAAGAGTGAGACCCCGTCTCTACTAAAAATAGAAAGAAATTAATCAGACAACTAAAAATATATAGAAAAAATTAGCCGGCCATGACGGCGCATGCCTGTAGTCCCAGCTACTCGGGAGGCTGAGGCAGGAGGATTGCTTGAGCCCAGGAGTGTGAGGTTGCTGTGAGCTAGGCTGATGCCACGACACTCACTCTAGCCCGGGCAAAAAGAGTGAGACTCTGTCACAAAAAAAAGAAAAAAAAGGCAAAACTGGCTAGGCACAGTGCTTCATGCCTATAATCCCAGCACTTTGAGAGGCCAAGGCCACAGGATTGCTTGAGGCCAGGAGTCCAAGACTAGCCTGAGCAACACAGCGAGACCTCATCTCTGCAAAAACCAGAAAAATTAGCTGGGCATGGTGGTGTATGCCTGTCGTCCCAGATACTAGGGAAGTTGAGGCAGGAGGATTGCTTGAGCCCAGGGGTTTGAGGTTGTAGTGAGCTATGATAACATTGCACTCTACCCTGGATAATAGAGTGATATCCTATCTCAAATAAAGCAAAATCCATGTGCTATTTACAAGAGATTCAATTTAAATATAAGAACCCCACGTACCTGCTATGCCCTGCGCCACACCCTACATGGACCTTGCCCTGCCCACATGAACAAAAGTTTTTCAAAAGAAGATAGACAAAGGCCAAAAAAAATATGAAAAAATGCTTAACATCGTTAATCATCAGGGAAATGAAAATTAAAATCACAGTGAGATACTACCTTACTCCTGTCAGAATGGCTATTAATATAATAAAAAGTCTAAAAACAATAGATGCTGGCACGGATACAGAGAGAAGGAAATGCTTATTCACTGTTCGTGGGACTGCAAATTAGTACAACCTCTGCGGAAAACTGTATGGAGATTCCTCAAAGAAATAAATGTAGACTTACCGTTTGATCCAACATTATCCAAAGGAAAAGAAGTCATTTTATAAAAACGATACCTGCACCCGAATCTTTATTGCAGCATCATTAACAATTGAAAGATGTAGAATCGACCTAAGTGCCCATCAATTTATGAGTGGATAAAGAAAATTAGAAAATATTTAAAATTAAATAATAGTGAAAATATGACATATCAAAACATCTGTGCTGCAAGTAAAGTGGAAGTTAAAGGGAAATTCATAGCTTTAAATGTATATAATTGAGAAGAACCATTGAAAATACACATGATCTAAATTTCCATCTTAAAAAGCTAGAAAAAGAAGAGTAAATCAAACCCAGAGGAATTAGAAGGAAGGCAATAAGAAAGACAGCAGCAGAAATCTTTGAAATAGAAAACAAATATGTAATAAGAAAAGTCTACATATTTTAAAAGGGACTTGAGATGCCTCCCTTTGTTTCTTAGTAAACGTTTGTTTTAGTTCTTCCTTCCCTATCTGTGTACATTTTATCTTGTCTTACTGCACTAGGTAGGACTTCCATTAGGTTGTTGAACAGGACATCCTTCCTTTTTTCCTGATCTTAGGTGAAAAGTATATAATTTCTCATCATCAAGTATGATGGTAACTGTAGGTTTTTTGTAGATGCTCTTTATAAAGTTAAGGAAGCTCCCCTCTATTCCTCGTTTGCTGGGAGTTTTTATCATGAATAGATAGTGCATTTTAACACATGCTTTTTGTGTATCAGTTGATATGATCATATGATTTTTCTTCTTTAACCTCTTAATGGGGTGGATTACATTGATTGATTGTGAATGTCAAACCAGCCTTGCATATCTGAAATAAATCCCACTTGTTCATGGTGTATGATTTTTTTATACATTGTTGGATTCAATGTGCTAATATTTTATGGAGGATTTTTACACCCATGTTCATGAGAACTATTGGTCTATAGTTTTTCTTTCTTGTAATGTCTTTATCTGGTTTTAGTACTAGGGTAATACTGGTCTGATACAATAAATTAGGAAGTAATTTTAAAAGTTTTTAAAAATTTTTAAAAGTTCCTTTGAACCTTGACTATCCTAAGGGGTGAAACCCGAATGGTCATAGTTGGAGGGCCCAGAAAGATCTGGTAGAAATGGAACAAAAAGCTGGGTAAACATCCTTGTGGTAAAGACTGTGGGACAGTAGCTATGGTTGTTTGCTCCCCTGCTAGGCTAAAATCTAGTTGAGAAGGTTATATACACACATGTATATTTAAATTAACAGTGGAAGACAGTATATTGGCCATAAAACACCTTAGAGACAACAAATGATGTAGCATTTGAGAAAGGGACATTGGTAAGTCTCTTTCTTCTAAAGTAAGTTTACTGTTTCTTTGGTTCTTCTCCCACCTAGATGGCCCAGGACAGGGGAATGGATATGTGAAACATGCCACAATTACACTAAACGATTCAGCATTTTATGCTCAGGGAAAGGTAAACACACCACAGTAGAACTGTATCAATTTAAGTTCCTGTAATTCAAAGGTACCTAATTCTATTCAAGGTTGAAAAGCATCCCTTTGTAAAACGGAGACAGAGACCACTAATCTGGTTAATGGTGTAAGTAAAACTCTGTTGGAGGCAGAAATGGAAGAAGGAATGATTAGGACTCACTTAAAAAGAACAAACACTTCAATCCTGTTAATAATTATGGTGAAGCTTCATTAAGTTGGACTTTACAAATTTGGCATTTGTGCCAAAATTCAATACTAGTGTTAAATTCTACCTTTGCTAAATATGTCTTTCTTAAAGATAGAAGGGTATTTTAAAGGCTTTCTCTGAATGTCGAAACACCATTAAGTAAAAAGTAATTATGTTTACAGAATATTCTCATTTTACAGAATAACCTCTATTTTAAGATACCATCAGTTATAGTTTGTCATTCATTTGGAATAATATTCAGAAGAAAAAAACACTATTTAATAAACAATTTTAAGATACAACTTAATTTTGGAAATAGTGCCTGTGAAAAATGTCCATTTTAGGGTAAAAGAAATTTGCAGCCCACTACTCCTTGTGGAGCTTCAGACCCTAATAATCCAACTGCTTATTGGACATGTCCATTTCTATTTCAACATCCTTGACATTGACTCCATCGTCCCACCAATCTCCTCACCCAAATCTGCTTCCATTTCTCTCTCCATTATCAAAACTCTGCTCAAGTCGGAAACCTTGACACTTTCTTTCTTGTCACCCTCCACATCCAATTGACCAACTGGGTTCTGTCCTCTTTACCTCCTGGGTGTGTTCTGACCCCACCCACTCCCTCACACGCCCACGGCCGCCTTCCCTGCTCACACCATGAGCGTCTCTCTCCTGGAAGATTGCAGCAACCTCTCCATTGATCTGTGTCTTCTGCTCACTGCAGCTGGAGCAGTCTTTTCAAAACCCTGCACTTCTTCAAATCTTTTCAATAGTTGTGCAAGGCCCTTATGATAAAGCACCAAATGCTCATTATGATATCTGAGGCCTTCATGACAGGAACCGGTGCTTGGTACTGCACCATCTCTCTCCACTTGCCTCCTTGCTTGAGAAACCCCACCTGTCTTGTCTTCTTTTAGTTCCTCAAGCATTCATAGAAGGCTCTGTCCAGTTGCTGAGCTGCCTCTCTTCCCCTTTGGTTAACCTATACACACACATCTTGCAGGCCTCCGCCAAAAGGTCCCTTCCTCAAGAAGGCTTTCCCTGATCCCCAGATTAGACTGGGTCCCTCTGCTCTATGCCCCCACAGCAGGATGGTCCCTCACATTCATCACACACATCACACTAGTAATCATCAGTTCAAATCCATCTTTCCCAGTAGAGTGCAAGATATATTTCTACACTGTGCTTAATGCCTGGAACACAGTAAATTCTCCTTAACATGCTGGTACATACATTAAAGAGCAATGTCATTAAAGAATAAATTTTATTAAAGGATAAAGTCAAATATTTGCTGCATAAGAGCTTAGACTCTGGAATCAGACTACTGGATTCATATTCTAACTTCCCACCTTATTAGCAAGGTGACAAATAGAAGGTGACATTTTGTGTCTCAATTTCTCTCTTTATAAATGGGTATAACATGCTATACATACTTCATGGGGAGTTACGAGGACTGAATAAATTTGTGCAAGTAAAGCACTTAAACCATTGTCTGGCACATAGAAAGCACTCAACAAATATTAGTCAGCATTGTCTTATTTATCTGTTCCACGAACACTAGAAGGAATTATATTCAGTAAACTGAGGGATATATACAGCAAGAATTTGAGTAAGGAAAAGATAACTGTCTTGAGATGGAAGTACCAAAAGTTAACATAAAAGAAGCATACATCCAGTCCTCACCTGAAGCAGTTCTTCCTTTAGTGACGAGTTGGATGTAAGCTGCTGCCAATACAGCTTTGGGAAGCATCCAAATGAATCGAGGTAGCAGAATGCATCTTCCAGTCCAGACTCTAAGATTAAGTGGGATAACGCATATTATGAGCATTTAGAAAATCATAAAGTATGATATAAATGTTTGTGGTATGATTACTACTATTACTAGCAGGCTAATTCTATTATCCAAGCAATGGTATGGTATTGTAATCTGTCTGAAGCAACACAATCGCATGTAATCACAAGGACCTATTAGAAGGTCAGAGGAACTGAAGAACTGGGAGGGCAAAAATTGGTAATGTTTATCCAGCACAATCCAAACGAGAGGGAATGTGCATGTGAGACAAGACAGGTAACATTCATAGAACAAAGTTTCTCCTGAGACCTTACGAATACCTTGGTTCTAATGGTCAATATGACCAGACAGTGGTAAGGTAGGTAAGTTAGTGGTAAGTAATTCCTGTCTTCATGTTACGTTCCAAAAAAATAGTTGCACAAAAAAAATATAATTGTATCTGGTGCTAAGTACTGTATTAGACTGGAGGATCAGGAAAGGTTGTTCTGACACTTTAAGCAGGGCTGGGAGTTAACCAGATGATGGGGTGAGGGAAGAGCTGTCAGGCAGAAGGTAACAGAGCACACTGTGTTTGAGGACCCGAAAAGGCCAGTACAGATTGGGAGGGGGAGAAGGGGAAAGAGCACATAAGAAATGAACCTGGAGAGGTAGGCAGGGACCAGATCACAAAGGCTCTTAGTGGCCACTTGGAGGTAGTTTGGATTTATTTTGAGTATAAAATATAAGGACAAGATTACTTATAATGGGATTTGTGCTTTTTAAAGATCCTTTTGGTTGCTGTGTAAAGAATGGATTGGAAAGGGCATTAAAGCAGAAATGGAGAGAGCAGTTAGGAGAATTTTATGATAGTCTAATCAAAGGATAATGGTAACTTGGACAAGAGTGGGAGCAGTGGACAGGGGACAGACTGGTGATTTGTGTAGGAGATGGGATTCATAGAGCTTGGGGACAGACTGGATGCAGAGAAGGAGCACAAAGGAGCAATCCAGGATTCTGGCATGAGCAATTGGCTAAGAGTTACCCTCCACTCGCTAGAATGAGCAAGGATGAAGGAGAAACAGTTTAGAGGTGGCTCTGGGTGAGAATGTACATATTATGCAGTGAACAAGAGGTCAATTTGAATAAGTTATATTTAGGAAGCCTGTGAGACCTCCCAGGGGAGAGGTATCAAGTGTCAAGTGGCCATTTAGGTATGTGGCAGTGAAGCTTAGAGAGATCCAGTCTGCCCCAGACATTTGGAGATCGATGGTGCATATAAAAGCATTTAAAGCCCTTGGGATTACAGAAGTCACCTGGGGGAAAATGTAGACGAGAAGCAAAGAGAACCACCAGTCTCTTGTGAGCTATATTCTCATCAGTCAGATCCCTACAGCCTATCAATTCTCAATGCGTTAACAACAGGTTTTTAAACTTGTTAATCATTTCTTCATCCATGGTGACTCCAGCAAGGTAGCAGCAGACCATTCCACTGATCACATTTACCTTTCCCGGACGAGAGAGTCTGTGTGGGTGACTAGGGGAAAACACATTTGGATAGCTTAGACCAGGGTCAGATCATGTCTGCATGGAAAACCAGGCCAAAAACATTGAGTTTAATTTAGTAGCCCACAAATAGCCTTTAGAGATTATTGAAGAGGGAGGAAAT
Source organism: Avahi laniger (assembly GCA_963575035.1). NCBI lineage: Eukaryota > Metazoa > Chordata > Mammalia > Primates > Indriidae > Avahi > Avahi laniger. The sequence continues at coordinate 22,924 of CAUYSK010053454.1, read as the reverse complement.
ATAATGAAATCTTCAGCAAAATTATCACGTTGGTGGTGGTGTGCCACATGAGATAAAGATGGGAAGACTGGAATCCCAGAGGAAAACTAGGAGCCTATTAGCTTGATGTAAATCAGCGGCTTTTCAAACTTTTCTTAGCAAGGAATCCCTTCTTTTTTATTTTTTCTTATCATTCTTTTATTTTTTAAGGACTCTATAACCGGTTGTGAATAGGGAACCCTTTCAAAGTGAAATCTTATGTGAAATCCTAATGGTATAAAGCAGAAAAAAAAATTGGATCTCTTTATTAGGTCAATTTATTTTATAGCTTTAAACATATATGCTTATAATAGAGTTGACCAAAAGATAAAGGAAATTGATTAAATATACACAAAGTTTTAATCTGGGGTGATGGAAAATAGTTGCATCTGGTATTAGCTTTGGCATCCAAGCATCCAATTTATTTCTGAATTTTATTTTGGTTTTACGGTAGCAAGAAATACCACCTCAACTCACACTGATTCACATAGATAAGTACTTGCATATGATAATTGTTTGTTTCGTGTTTTACAATTTGCCTGCAATCCCAGAGTACCCTTTAATTAATCTAATCCAGAAGGTAGTGTCATAGGAATGTTTGTTTCCTTAACAAAAATATGAATACCAAGAAGCCTCCAAAGCAAAATAATAATAAAAAAAAAAAAGTGAGGCTACCTGTAGAGTGAGATTGTCAAGCTAGGCCGGAGGATAGACCATGTGCTACTGCCCAGTCACTGTGGTAAATGCAGCGTCAGTGCCCGAAAGACACTCGTTGTGGAGTCAGGCCAGGCATTTAATCAAGCGTGGTGCGCCTGCGCAGTACGGGTGGCTTCGTCTGTAGTTTCATATGAGCAGATGTGCACAGTCTGGAAGTGAGAAAAGAACAGTCTGTAGTTTCAACTTTCCCAATATCGAGGAGATTAGGCTTTGCATTTATGTTTGAATTTACTGGTGTCACGATTCTTTATTTTCCTTGGGTTGCCCCAAGATCTCAAGAAAAAAAAAATACTGGGGAGGGGTGGGAGGAAGGGTTGGGAAGAAGAGGAGGAGGTGCCAGGTTTGAAAATTTTTTCTAGCTAGTAGAAGAGTCTCTATAATGTATTTAGTGATAGGTTTGGATTAACACAGATCATGTACAAATGAAGTGAGCAAATTCCATTCCACAATACAAATGTATTCCATAGTACATACCCAATGTTTGAAGGAACTTCGTATTTAAAAGAGAATTTAAAAAGTGCTAATAATTCCCATCCTCAGATTAAAGAAGGATGATTGAATCACTTATGTTCCAGAAATTTCAGGATCATAAAGAGCACAGACACTGTGAGGAATAGGTGTCATTTACATTTAAACATATTTAGAGTCTGTCTTTTGATATTGTAGAGGTTTATTTGTTTGCTTTTTTAGATCTTGGGCAGGAAAGGAATCTTTAGGAGTAGGAAAAACCTATTTACACTTACTGGGATAGCAAATTAATATTCCATTTTTTAGAGTTACAAAATTAAAATCTAGTTTTTCTTGAGTTTAAATTACTAATCTTGTTATGCAAATTAAGAATAGTTCACTTTTCTTTGATTAATATTTGGTGAGCTCTTGTTAAGGAAACTAAATTAAATTTAAACAATTTCATATACAAACTTGGATAATTAAATCCCCTTAAACATTTTAAACTGCATTTATAAATTTAATAGAGTCAGTTTTATTTTAGACATTTCAAATGCCTGCAGAACTAATTTATAATCTAACAAGCAAAACCTGCCCCAAGTACTTAAATAACTCTTACAAATCTAACACATTAAATGTATAAATATGGCAAATTAAATTCTCTAAAACATTCCAACTCCTCAGAAAAAGGAAGAGTATTAATACTGAAAGAAATGGGGAAATTGGAAAGAGAAGGTAGTGTGATAGAGGTATGCTGATAGGAGTCCTTAAAGATGTGCCATAAGAAATGGATACTAAGAAATCAGAATTGCCAGAGTCCTCAACATACCCGTGCCCAAGTCCCACCCTGGACCTACTGAGTCTCATTTGCTATGAATATGTTGAAAATGCTCCCTGATTCCTGATATTGTTCGTGTCTCCCCAAACTCCCTTCTCCCCCATCCTCACCCCACATATTACACTCTCTGCTTACTTGTGAGTCACTGGATGAAGTGCTGAGAAAAACTGCTGAAGAGATGCAGATATGACAGCAACCACCTAGAGGGAAGACTGTCTTCTTTTGTAAGCAAATTTTTACAGAATAGAACCCCACGGCTTGGGAAGACACCCAGAGAGGGGGCAGAAGAAGAGAAGCTTAAAAAAGAAATGATAGAATTCTATATCTAACTACATTTCTAAGACAAAATAACAAAGTTATAACACTTACCCTTTGCCCTTAGTACATATCAGAAACGAAGGGGTGGGCTTTACCCCCCAAATATATACAAGGGGATTTGTAGAAGTTCATGGAAAATGTGTATTATGAAAAAACGATGCACGGATTTCAAAATCTTTTTGCACCAAAATAAACTCATACTAACTTGCTATAACATGGCTGAACAGGATCTAGTTTGAGGAACTAAGAAGGATAAGACATCAGTTTGAAAAGAGCCTCTGTCATAGCAACATGAATTCTGCTAAAATTGAAGCAAGAACAAACATCGAATTTATGGTGATGGTTGGGTGGAAGAATGGTGAAATCATTGATGCTTTTACAAAAAGTTTATGGGGACATTGCTCCAAAGAAATCAGTAGTTTACAAATGGATGACTCATTTTAAGAAGGGACAAAGTGATGTCAAAGGTAAAGCCTGCAGTGGCCGACCATACTCATCAATGTGGGGGAAAAAATTAATCTTGTTTGTGCCTTAGTGAAGGCCAACAATTAGCAGGAACAATAGCCAATATAATAGACATCTCGATTGGTTCAGCTTAGATAATTCTGACTAAAAAATTCAAGCCAGGCAAACTTTCCACTCGATAGTTGTCAAAACTGTGATGCCCAGTTCAGCTGTGGACAAGAGCAGAGCTTTCAATGGTAATTCTAAATAAGTAGCATCAAGATCTTGAAGCATTTGTTTGAAGAACTGAAACATGGCTTTATCAATACAATCCTGAAGACAAAGCATAATCTAATCAATGGCTACCGAGAGGTGTAAGTGGCCCTGTCAAAGCAAAAGAGTAAAGGTCATAGCAAGAGTTTTTTGGGATGCTCAAGGTATTTTGTTTGTTGACTTTCTGGAGGGTCAAATAACAATAACATCTGTTCATTATGAGAATGTTTTCAGAATGTTAGCTAAAGCTTTAGCAGTAAGACCCAGAAAGATTGCACCAGAGAGTCCTTCTCCATCAGGACAGTGTTCCTACTCATTCCTCGCAATTTTGGGAGAGTTTCAATGGGAGATCATTAGGCATCCACTTCAAAGTTCTGATTTGGCTCCTTCTGACTTCTTTTTGTTTCCTAATCTTAAAAATGCACCAATTTTTTCTTCAGTTAATAATGCAAAAAAGACTACATTGATATGGTTAAATTCCCAGGACCTTCAGTTCTTTAGGGATGGAATAAATAACTGAGATCATTGATTACAAAAGTGTCTTGACCTTGATGGAGTTCATGTTGAGAAATAAAGTTTATATTTTTATCTTTTAATTCCATTTTTCCACAAACTTTTTGAAACCCCTTCATGTACGTATGTGAGTGTATGTGTGTGTGTGTGTATAAAATTAAATGTCTTAGAATAGAAATCTGGTTCTGAATATCTACTTTTGAATTCTAATAAGAATATAAGGGTATGACCAATAGTAAAATATTTACAGGTTCATTGCAGGGTTCTGATAGAGAATTTTTCCAAGGGACCCCTGCCCTGAATGACATAAAAAATTCAATCACCAGCCCTGAGTGAGGCCTGGTGGAAGTTGTAGGAGAAATTCAGGTGATATTCCTTTCCTCTAGACTGTGCGCTTTTGTTTAGAAGATGAGACTAACCCACATATAACAATAAAAGATGGTGGACTATCAAATGCTAGGCAGAGTGTAACAGTCCATAGGTGGAGTAGGGGCTGGGAGAAGGAAGGTTTCTGGAAGAAAGCAGGTTAGGCTTTACAGACGTAGAAAGATGTCAGCTGAATCTCACAGAATTGGTAGCACGTGGACCCTCACCCACACAGGGGCCTCCGCGTACCTTGAAGGAAAGCCCCATTAGGGAAATACGGGCAACTTGGGGTAAGATGATCACATTTTCCATAAAAATATCAGCACATATGGTCTGACACACGGTCTAACAACAGGAAAGAATATTTTTAATTGGGGCCGTCCCAGAAAATCTAGAACATATGGTTACTCTCTTTATAGGCCAAGAAAATACTAATTACAAGAGAGGGCTGAACTGACCAACTCTAGGTAGACAAGACACAGCCACTGCCATGCAAGAAGCTGCTAAACGACTTCCCCCCAGTCATCGGGGTTTATATTCTTTGTTAAGGTTTCTGTTAATATTTTCAGAAGAAGGGTCAGTGACTGACCCATAAAAGACAAGCTGGAGAAATTCTATTTTGATTTCTTCAATTACATTTTTTAGCATTCTCTCAATTGCCTCAAATAATTTTTGTACTAGGCATAAATAATGAATGCAAAAATGTTTCTTCCACCTGAGGTAATAAAATAAGATCCAATTAAAAATTTCCTCCCCATAAAGAAAAAGGGAACATCCATACCCCGTGAAGTTCCCGAGCTTGTTATAAGAGCTCTCATTTATACTGACAAATACATTTTAAACTACCAAGGTGGTTATATGCAATTTTGTTCTTTACTTCCTTAATGTCTTGCTGTTTTTCTCATTAGAAGCTTGCTGTCTGAAATAAAATGCGTGTCAGAAGGTTCATTATCCAGTTTTGCAATTTAATAATCTTAGCAATTACTGGAAAAGAAACAGTTTTAAGGGCTTCAATGCAAGTCTTGGTAGGTTAGAATATCTTCCATTACTACACCTTTCAGCCCATCCCAGAACTCAGAGATCGCTTGCCAACTCATTCTCAGTATTATCAAGGAAATGCATGTTTTTCTCCTTTTATGGTCAGTGAATACATTAACCAAGATGATGTGGTACTCATTGCTGATGGACAACAACAAAGCCATGTATTTGAGCAACTCTTTTCCCTTACTTCTAAAAAAAATATTAAATGCATCTTACAGTATATGTGTTCCTGATAAAAGCAAAAAGATGTGTCTTTTTTTTGTTTCTCAATCTTCCATTATTATTTGAGGCCTCAAAACACTTGGGTACATTTAAAGACAGAACCCAATTTTCATTAGCTATGGCTGCTAAAGGGGAGAAACAACTAAACATACAATAATAGAAAGGGAATGTTTTACACCCATTAAAATAAAAAAAATATACTATGCTCAACCTTAAAAGGAAGGAAAGTCTGACATATGCTACAGACACGGACGAACCTTGAAGACATTATGTTAGGTGAAATAAGCCAGACACGAAAAGACAAATACTATATGATTTCACTTATATGAGGCTCTTAGAGAAGCCATACTCATAGAGACAGAATGGTGGTTGCCAAAGGCTTGGAGGAGGGGTAAGATGAAGAGTTGTTGTTTAATAGGTACAGAGTTTCAGTTTTGCAAGATGAAAAAAGTTCTAGAAATGGATAGTGGTGATGGTTGTACAACAATGTGAGTGTACTTAATGCCACTGAACTGTATACTTAAAAATGATTACATGGTAAATTTTATGTTATGTATATTTTACCACAATTTTTTTAAAAATAAAAAATTATGAAAAAACTTCTAATATTGGTATTACTGGTTATCCACATACATGAAAACTCTCTGTCTTTACCCTCACACCTCCGTCTAATGCTGATGGGTGGATTGTCCATGGCCTTTGGAGAATTGAGCATTCAATAAATGCAGGTGGTGGCAATGGTGTGACAGTTATTTTCCTGGTCTCCTTGTATACATAAATACATTGTAATATTCATTTTAATAAAAACTATAGCTAAGTTTCTTAAGTGTCTACTATATACTGAGTACTGGTCTAAGTATTAAAATCCTCATGACAACTCTATAAGATTTTACACATGATGTTAACTAGTATCGGAGGTAATTTGCCCTCTGTCACCAGCCAGCAAGTGGTACAGCAACAGGGGTGTTAATCACCCCAGCATGGCTCCAGTGCACACACTTTACAGCATTAGTCTAAAGCTAGGTTCTTAGAAAACAAAGGAGCCTAGTATAAATATTACTATTTTCATGGGTAAATCTTTCGTTTCTTCAATAAACATTTGTTAAGCATTTATGATGTTTCAGGCAATGGGCCAAGTGCTAGAGATTAATGAGGCTAATAGGACATAGTCTCACGATCCAATGCAGAGTGAGAAATAAGTGAAAGATACACAAAAAGCTGTGATAAAGAACACTGTGGGTGCCACAAAGAGGAAGGGCTCAGTTCTACCCAGGGTGGGGTACTTTGCCTATTTTTTTCCCTTTGCATATTCTCAGAAACATTTTTATTCTTTAATTTCACTGGTATAACATGTAAATAGATTTGGCATCATTAAAAAGTAAAACAAGTATCCGAAGATATTCGAGGATTCAAGATACAAGATGGAAAACATTCTAGATGGTCTATGTTAACATAAGGAGACCAGCCACAAAAGCCAGGTCACAAGGTAGCTGAGAGTAATTGGGAGAAAAAGTAATAAAAAGGGCAATGTAAGGAATAAATATGTAGTGTATATACTCAAAGAGTAGGATAACCCACAACAGAATTCAAGGACTCGTGCTGTGTAGTCAAGGAGCCCACAATCTAACAGGGAGACAAAAGGCACAAATAAGAAACATATTTTCAAGCAATAATTCCTAAGGGCAAATTAATATAAGCATTAATCAGGAGCAAGGTAGAGGAATGAGAACAATAAAATCCCAAAGGTTTGGGGGCCAATTTTGAAATAAAGGAGGGGTAATGCTGGTGAGAAGAAACAAGGCATTGCAGACCAGGAAGAGAAACCACACCTAGCACAATCATGTGAAGAGAAAGCAAGTAGTGAGAGGAACCGTGCTATAGGCAACTACTCACAGATGACCTGGAGGAATTCAGCAGGAAGAGACGTACTTACATGTTAATGGAAGAACACTGAAAAATACACTGCCAAGTTGCACAAATTTTAATTTTTCTGGTCATAGGAAAGGGAATCACTGCAGTTGTGTGGATCCAATAAGCCAAAAGCTGAACTTCAAATAGTTAAGAGGTTAAGTGTTTACCTTATTAAAATGACATCAACAGAAGGGCTCAAAGTTTTCACCGGGCACTCACCATTGACTGTGAACTGGACCTGGGGTAACTGACTAAGTCTGGATGCAGTGTGGAAAAAGGGCAAGAGAGCAAGAGCCTATCAAAGACAGAAAGTCAGCTCTGCAAAGTCTAACAATACCAGCTCTGCAATATTGAACATGTCGCTAAGCACCAGGAGCTGCTGTCAAGGCCCTCCAAGGGTCTAGTCGTGTCCTCTTCACTGTCCTCCCGGAGGTGGGAAGCAGTGGAGCTGCTTCCAGAGCCCAGGCCCTTAACCTCAGACGACCCCAACTTTCTACTGCTTTTAAAGTGAGTATGCAAAATTTTGTCTCTCGGAATGGAGGCATGATGAGTAATATTTGTGAATGAATGCAGTATAGCAAATATTTCCAGCTGTGATCCATGAAGCATTAAGAATCTGTTTTATTTTCAATGAATTTACTTGTAGCCTGCACATGCCATAAAGAATTTGAGACCAAATGAAAGGTTTATAGAGAGTAGATTGTGAATTTAGTTGGATTCTAAAGATGGTACCATAAAAAAGTATTCTTCTGAATTTTGAAAAGTATTGAAAATGAGTCACGGAGAAGTTATTAGACTGGGTAGAGTTTATTTCCCAGATCTCTGTTTGTTTACAGCTCTAGGGACTTAGAACCAGCCAAGCCCTTCCTGGGAATCATGACATAGACTCATCTGGGAACTCAGCAGGTATCAATTCACACCCCAATCTGATCCCTGAAAGATAATGACTTTGTAATATCAGGCATCAGAGGATAAATATTCATTCTCTGACACTCTGAAGAGAAGATAAATTTAAACTGTCAGCTGCATTTCATCACAGCTAGATGAAAATGTGTTTCATTCCTGTTCAGCTATTAAATAAAAAAGCTACGAAACATACAAACACACTAAAGAAAAGAAGACTAAAAGTGGCAAGTATCAAAGCAAACGTAACACTGTTCCCTAGAAATTATCAGCAGTATTAGGAGTGCAAGGATACTGATTGGTCTTTGATCTCAGCTTTCCCAGCCTACTTTGTGATGCAATTGCTTTTTAATTGCTAGATGTTATGGGCTCTGTTGCGTCCCCCATAAAAATCATAAGTTGAAGTCCTAACCCCTAGTCCCGTAGAATGTGACTATATTTGGAAATAGGATCTTTACAAAGGTAATTAAGTTAAAATGAGGCCATTAGGGTGGGGCCCTAATCCAATATGACTGATTTCCTAATAAGAAGAGGAAATTTGGACACAGACACACACGGAGGAAATATGATTTGAAGACCCAGTGAGAGAACAGTCGCCTAAAAGCCAAGAGAGGACTCAGAAGAAACCAATCTTGCCAACACCTTGATCTTGGACTTCTAGCCTCCAGAATTATGAGAAAATTAATTTCTGTTGTTTTAAGCCACCCAGTCTGTGGTACTTTATTATGGCAGCCTTAGCAAACACTGCACCCTCCACTAGACTATAAGGTCGTTGAGGGCCAGCGTGAGTCTGGGTGTCTTTTCTACTCTGTATTCCCAGTACATATTGTGAAGCCTGGTACACAGTAGATGCTTAATAAATATTGTTGAATGAATAGCTGACTGTAGCTGGGTATTTTGGCCCACTTTACTGGAGTACAGAAATTTAACCATTACCACGAATGATCAAAGGAAATTTTCTGCCTTTATCAAAAAACCCCTTTATATTCAGATTTTTAAAATAGTGCCCATCCATTGTGAAAAATAGCAGTATAAAGAAGGAAAACATAATCACTAAAACTTCGTCACTTTGAGATAACTACTTCAAATTTGGACACTTTCCAGTCTTTTTCTATACATATATACATTTTAACACAGTAGAAATAATACTGTATGACTTATGTCACATTTTTCCCTGCATCATTACAAATCCTTCATAAACATTTTAAATGGTGATAAAATATATAATATCATATATATCTTTTATAATTGAAATATTCATAATTAGAAATTCAAGTGTGTCTAGCTTTTTCTATCATAATTAGCACTGCAATGAATGTCTTTGTGTGAGAGAGATTTTTATCCACTTTTCTGAATTCTTTAAAGCAGTGGTCCCCAACCTTTTTGGCACCAAGGACAGATTTCATGGAAGACAATTTTTCCACGGCCAGGGGTGGGGGTCAGGGTGCCGTGGAGCTCGGCAGCATGGTCCCTAACAGGCCTCCGACCGGGATCGGTACCAGGGGTTGGGGCTGATGCTTTAAAGGATGACATCCTAACACTACCATTATTGATTAAAAAGGTATGGGCATGATTAAGGCTTTTGATACACATTCTTCCATTGCTTTTTGAAAAAATTAAACCAATTTATACCCTACAAGCAGTCTATGTGATTCCCCATTACACTTTACCCTTAAGCATTACTTTTACAAAACTTGCTAATTGGATAAGATAAAATGGTTATCTGAGTGTCATTTTAATTTGCATCTTTGAATATTAATGAAGGTTTCCATTTTTCCCCATGTATTAACCATTTGTGTTAAATAATTTTGCCTTTTGAATTGTTGGTGTGTACCTTTTGAAAGGGGCCTTTCTGAACACTTTTGATGAAGTAGTTTTCCAGCTAGGCCCCTCCTGCAATATTGCCTACCCCTCAACAAAGGCCTCTACTTCTGAATTAACGAGACTATACATCCTAGAGTTGATGCAAAATCTTATCATGGGCTGATACACTATAATGAAGTCTTTAGCGTTCTGAATCAACAGAGAAACTTGTTCCAATTATTCACCTCCTATCAACAAAATTTTGATACATCAATTGCATGTGGATATATTTAATTTAGCTAAGTCTCTAAGTCTGAAATCAGATTTCTTTGTGGAATGAAAAGAAAGGTCTCAGTTCAAAACACAGACACACACACACACACACACACACACACACACACACACAGAACTTTTGTGAGAAAGGCAGATAGCACTCTACTCCCAACATAGTTTTGGCATAAGTACACCTATTTCCCATCTGCATTTATTAAATTCAGGACTCAGAAGAAATTAAAAATACATATATTTTCCAACTGATTTATTCTAAAAGTCACATCCTTAGTAAAACAAAATGCTGTAACTTGCATAAACCTTACGGGTCTTCTAATCAAATCCCTAAACGTTTAGATGGGGAAAATTTCAACAGAAATGATTTTGAAAATGGTAGTTGGTGGCAAACCTGAGTTTTAGAGAGAGAAACAGATCAGGAGGTTAGATTTTGCAGGGATGTTGGTGATACTGAGCAGGTGGCGGGGGGGGGGGCAGTCAAGTACAGTGGGAAAAAGACCCTGCAACTCTAAGTCCTTGGATGTGCTTCCCTTCTACATCCTCACTTAGTCAGTCCTCACCTGTTCTTGCTTCCCTTTCTCATCATCACAGCGGAACAGGTGTCCCTGTGCCTCTCTAGGGATAACCCCCTCCCTTCTTCATCCTCCCCCCTCACACCTCCGGGTGTCCTCTGTCTCTTCCCTCTCTTGCATTATTATCCTTCCCTCTCTCTCCATCTGTTCCTCAACCTCAAAACACATTCCATTTTCCCCTTCCTAAAAAAAGAACCAGGCTTCCTAGTTTACCCTATTTGCCCCCTTTTCAAACTCCTTGAAATGTACACTTTGTTCCTCTTCCTCCAGTTTCCTTCTCACACACATACACCAAAGTCACTGTTGTTCTGACTCTACCCCCATCTCCGATTAGGTTTGCCAGCTCTTGAACTTCATATAAATGATCTCAAACAGTGTGTACTCTTTTGTGTCTGGCTTCTTTATGCATTTATTCTTTTTTATTGTGGTAAAATATACACAATATGAAATTTACCATTTTAGCCATTTTAAATGTACAGTTCAATGGCCTTAAGTGCATTCAAATTGTTATGCAACCACCACTACCATCCATCTCCAGAACTGATATTCCCAAATTGAAACTCTGTGCCCATTAAACAGTATCTCCTCATTGTTCCCTCCCCCCGGCTCCTGGTAACATCAATTCTACTTTCTGTCTCTATGACTTTGCCTATTCTGGGTACCTCCAAAGAGTAGAATCATACAATATTTGTCCTTTTGTGTTTGGCTGATCTCACTCAGCATGTTTTCAAGATTCATTAATGTCATAGCATGAAAAACAACCTCATTTCTTTTTAGGGCTGAATAATATTTCATTCTTTGTGTATACCACGTTCTGTTTATCCATTCAACAATCAATGGACATTTGCCTTGTTTCCCCCTTTTGGCTGCTATGAATAGTGCTGCTATGAACATTCGTGTACAAATACCTGTTTGAGTCCCTGCTTTTAATTCTGTTGAGTACATAGCCATAAGTAGAACTGGTGCATCACATGGTAATTCTATGTTTAGCTTATTGAGGAGCCGCCATGCTGTTTCCCACAGCGACCACACCATTTTACATTCCCATCAGCAATGCATTTTTTCATATCCTCTCCAACACTTGTTCTTTTCTGGTTTTTTTGATCACAGTTATCCTAATGGGTGTGAAATGGTATCTCATTGTGGTTTGGCTTTATACATTTCTTCTTAAAAATGTTGTCTGCCCTTTGTTCCTGCCTTTACTATTAGTTCTTTGTTTATTTCTAATTCTTGGCTGACTCTTCCTTCTCTCTCTACCTCCTTAATGTGGGTTTCCCTGGGTTCCTCCTCAGCTGTTTCTGCTTTCTGTACACAGTCCTCGGAGATCTCATCCACTCCCATGATGGAAGTATCCTGCCCGTGCCAGAAACTTACAAATCTGTATTTTTCTAGTCAGAATCTCTCTCTGAGCACAACATTTGCCTTTAAATAATCACTTGGAAATAAAACAATGTCAAGTTTAAAACCTGGTTAAACATAGGAACACTGTTAATGGTCTTTGTTGTTAGTGAATGGGATGGGGGAGAAAGAAAAGACTTTTACATTTTTTTAAATTGTGGTTAAAAAAACCAACATAAAATTTACTATCATAATCATTTTTTGAAAATAGAGTTTATTTTTTAGAGTAGTTCTAGGTTCACAGTAAGATTGAGCAGAGGGTACAGAGATTTCCCATTTATACCCCCAGCCCTACACTAGCACAACCTCCACCACTATTAAAATCCCGAGCTAGTGTGGTACATTTATTATGGTAAAAGAAAAACTGTAGACAAAATAAATGTCACAGAGTTCAACTGAGCAAAGAACAATTCTCGAATCAAGCAGCTCTCAGAACCAGAACAAGTTCAGAGAATTCTGCTCTGCAACATAGTAAGTATTTATAGACAGAAAAAGGCTGAAGAAAGTAAAAACAAAGAACAAAAGAAGGATTAGTCATTTCAGAGTTACTTTCCTTGTAAAGGTTAAAGCAGAGGGGACTTCCTCAAAATGCTGGTTCAAACTGGCCTGTTTGGGGATTTGGCCATTTCTCTCCCCTGACGTCTGCGAAGGGCAGATAAACCACTTCTCTTGGTTTAGTGGTGTAGAACTCTAGCATGAATAACTCCATTTTGGTTTGGTCTGTTCCAGCCTAGGACAAGATCTCAGCCCAAATCAGTGGCCTCAAATAAATTGTATTTAACAATCAATGAACTCACATTGACACATCACTATCACCCAGAGTTCATAGCTTACATTCTATCTTGGTGTTTTATATTCTATGGGTTTTGACAAATGTATTATGACATGCGTCCACCACTATAGTACATATAGAGTCATTTCGCTACCCTAAAAATCCTCTGCGCTCTGCCTGTTCATCCCTCTCTACCTCCAAACTCGGGCAGACACTAATGTTTTTATCGTCTCCACAGTTTTACCTTTTCCAGAATATCATATAGTTGGAATCATACAGTATGTAGCCTGTTCAGACTGGCTTCTTTCACTTAATAATAGGCATCTAAGATTCCTCCATGTCTTTTCATGGCTTGATAGCGCATTTCCTTTTATCACTGAATAATTATTCCACTGTATAGAGCTACCACAGTTTATCTACTCACCTACTGAAGAACATCTTTGTTGCTTCCGAATTTTAGTAATTATAAAGAAAGTTGCTATAAACATCTACGTGCAGGTATTTGTGTGGACACAAGTTTTCAGCTCCTCAGGGTAAACACCAAAGAGCATGATTGTTGGATTGTATGGTGCTATGGTTTAAATACGTCTCTTCCAAAATTCAAGTGTTGAAACTTCGTGGCCAATGTCACAATATTAAAAGATGGATTTTTTTTTTAAAGAGACAGAGTCTCACTATATTGCCTAGGCTGGTCTTGAGCTCGTAGACTCAAGCAATCCTCCCATCTCAGCCTCTCAAGTAGCTAAGACTACAGGCACATGCCACTGCACCTATTGAGGTGGAGCCTTTAAGAGATAATTAGGCCATGAGGGTTCCTCCTTCATGAATAAGATTAAGGACTTTATTTTTAAAAAGGCTCCATGTAGCATTTGGCCCTCTTGCCCTTTCACCTTGTGCCATGTGAGGACACAATGTTCCTCTCCTCCACAGTATACAGCAACGAGGCACCCTCTCGGAAGCCGACAGCAGACTTACCAGACAACTGAACCTGGTAGTGCCTTGATCTTGGACTTCCCAGCCTCCAGAACTGTGAGAAATAAAATTCTGTTCTTTGTAAATGAATCAGTCCCAAGTATTTGTTATAGCAGCACAAGATGGACTAAACCATATGGTAACAGTATGCCAAACTGCCAAACTATCTTCCAAAGTGACCATTCTATTTTGCATTCTACCATCAGTAAATAAGAGTTCTTTTTGCTCCTCATCCTCACCAGTATTTGGTGCTGTTAGTGAAAGAATTTATAAGCTGGATTTTATTAAAATTATAAACTTCTGCTCTGCAAAAGACATTGTCCAGGCAATGAAAAGACAAGCCACATCTGGAAGAAAATATTTACAAAAAATATATCTGATAAAGGACTTGCAGCCAAAATGTACAAAGAACTCTTAAAACTCAATAATAACAAAGTAAACAACCCATAAAAAATGAGCAAAAGACCTGAACAGATATAGAAGATATACAGTGGCAAATAAGCATATGAAAAGATGTTCAACATCATTTCCTCAGGGAATTACAAATTAAAACAACAACGAGATGCCCCTATATGCCTATTAGAATGGCCAGAATCCATCATAACTATTTTTAAGAGTACAGTTCAGTAGGGTTAAGTACATTCACATTGTTGTACAGCAGATCTCTAGAACTTTTTCTTCTTGCAAAACTGAAACTCTATACCCATTAAACTCCCCATTTTCCCCTCTCACAGCCCCTAGCAACCACCTTTCTACTCTGTTTCTATGAATTTGACTTCTTTAGCTACCTCAAATAAGTGGAATCATATGGTATTTGTCTTTTTGTGATTCACTTATTTCAATTAGCATAATGTCCTCAGGCTTCATTCATGTGGTAACATGTGACAGGATTTCCCATATTTTTTTAAATTTTAAAAAAGCATTAATTTTTTAATTGATCTATGCTGTGCCAGTTAATTGTCTCACCTGTGTGCCCTCCTCTCCCCCCAAATCATCCATTCTGCATCCTTCTCTCCCTGCTCTGAGTCCCTGGAGGCCGACCTCTAAGGATGGCCTTGACTGTGCCCTCTGGCTTCTGGCTGGAAGCACCACAGGAGACTGGAGGGCAAGAGGTCTCTCTGTATTCCTCCACATGTCACTTCCTTCCTGCCTCACTCCTAGCCAGGCAGGAGCCCTCTCCATTCTCCTCTTAGCACCAGCTCTCTAGGCTCCCTCACCCCATCCCACCTGCCCCCAGCCCGTGGCCCCCTCAGGCCCAGGAGCAAGAACAACTTCCTGCTGTTGCTAGGCTGGGCATGCTCCACATGACTCACCATCCCTTCTTTTTCCTTTAACCTTGCCCACACCTTGGTAAATAGTCCCTTCATTAAACCCTCTCCAATATGCCATCTGTTCATATGCTTCCTGCTACGATCTTGAGTCAGACACACACAGCTATGAAAAAAAAATTAACAGTGTAGAAAGCTAAGAAGTGAAAAATAAAAATCTGTGTTTACCCTCATAGCCCTTTACTTCCTCCCATCCCATGTATGGTTACCATTTCACTGGGTGAGCCCTAATTCTTGGGTGAGCCCTGATTAGTCTGAGATGATAATGTTGAATCCTTCTCCCTTGCCAGAAACTGGTTCAGAAATGCAGGCCTTAGCCATCAGTGCAGGGTATTTCCTTCTCCCAGGGACTGGGTTGAGAACAGGCATGTGAGTCACTACCCTGATCCCGCTCAGGGTAGCAACATGCAAGGAGAAATTTGCTGGGGGGTTGGTTTCCTCTTAGGAGAACCAAGCTGGGAGAGGTGAACCCCAACTATGGAACCAGCTTGAGGCAGGGTCAGCAGAGGAAGTTGAGCCATCAAAATCTCAGAAACAGAGTCACGACTCTGGATCAAGCCACTATTGCTAACTCTAAACCCAATCAACCTCTACACTTCCAATTGTGGAACCTGATAAATTTCATGATCTTCTGTTTACTTGCAACAAAAGCATCCTAACCAATACACACATATATTTACTGTAAAATATGCATACCCAAATGGGATCACACCACATATATTGTACTGCAAATTATTCTTTTCACTAAATGATGGATCCTGAACATCTTTCCAAGTAAGCACATTTTGCTTTGCTTCACTATTTAAGAACTGCACGGTGTTTTGTGGAAATGAAACATCATAGTTTATTTACTCTTTCCCCTACTGAAGAATATTTAGGTCGTTTGCAGTTTTTCCCTATTACAAACGATGGCACAATGACACATATATTGTGTTTGTATTAATATGTACATAAAATGAATTCCTATTGAAATTGCTTGGTCAAAAAGTCTGAGAATTTAAAGTGTTCATAAATACTGCTATATTGCCTTCCAAAAGATTATATCAATTTATACTTTGCAACCTCATGAGAGGACTTCAACAACAAAAATTACATTCCCACAAAGAATATGTGAATGTACTTACTTCTTCATATCTTACTTCTTTCATATCTGCGTACTACAACAAGTTTAAATCTTTGGTAATCACATCAAAATTACATCTCCTTAGTGTATTAATATTTTCATTTTTGAGTAAGCTCAAAGCATTTTTGTGTGCTTTTTTTGTAAACTATTCATATCCTTTGCCCACTTTTCTATTTTCTATTTAATTGTAATTTTCTTATTGATTTGAAGTAGTACTTTGTATAGTTTTGTTTTGTTTTGTTTTGTTTAGAGACAGAGTCTCGCACTGTCACCAGAGCTGGAGTACAACGGCACAATCATAGCTCGCTGCAGCCTCCAACGTCTGGGCTCAAGCAATCCTCCCACCTCAGCCTTCCAAGTAGCTAGGACTACAGGTGAATGCCACTACACCTGGCTAATTATTTTTATTTTTATTTTTTGTAGAGATGGGGGGTGTAGCTATATTGCCCAGGCTGGTCTTGAACTCCTGATTTCAAGCCATCCTCCCAGCTCAGCCTCCCAAGTGCTGGGATTACAGACTGTATAGTTTTTTAAAATAGCTTTCATTATAGGTATTATAAATTTTGCCCCCCACTTTTGTTAATCTTTTTAGTTTTTTGTTTTTAAGTTTTTTACATTGTTACATTAAATTTTTTACATTTTTGATGAGAAAGTTTTTTGCAATTTAATATACTGATGTTTTCTTTTATCATTGTAGGATATTATTTTATCCCTAGAGTACTTTCCTCGCTCCAAGACTATTATTTAAATTTGCCAATATTTTCTTCTAGTAATTTTATGCGTTCATATTTACATTACAATTTTTGACCCAAATGAAACATATTTGCTCTATACAAATCTGTGTTCTTCAAATTTTTGTTACAATTAGCATATACTACTATTATGATTTGTCTAAAACTTGGTCACTAGCTAGTATAGTACAGATATGTCCTTCTACGAAAATCTTGACAAAAATTAAAACAAAATTACATACCAGATGTAATTTGAAAAACATCAATATGGTAAAAGAATGAAACTAGGCTTTTCATATTTACTTTGAAATATGAAAGATCACCATATGTGTACCTCCCTCTGGAATCTCAAAACTGCTGTTCCATGTGTACATACTGTTCAGCACAAGAAGCCTGCCAACATGGTATCAATGGTCACACCCTCTTAGTTAGGCTTGATATCAATCCACAGAAAAAAAGGAAGAAAAAAAGTCAAGAGAAAGAGTAATAAAATAGATATAAGTAAACTGGGAGGCATAATCAACATTTACCACTAGGTAGGAACAACTCTTTGCAAAACGCCTGGACTGCCCAATGGTACAATTCCTTTCTCAACTTCCACCCCATGAAAACTCTTAATAGTCTCCAGCACCTATAGTACCTGGCCCCAAAGTGTCTCCACTGCACACAAAGTAAGAGTGTAGGTTATGGAGCCAGACTGCCTGGTTCACACTGGACTCTGTTGCTTACCAGCTGTGAAACCTTAGGATGTTGCTTAAGTATCTCTGGGCTTCAGTTTTCTCACCTGTAAAATGGGGATAATAATAATATTTACCTTGTGAGGATGTCCTGTGGATGATTTATCTGAGTTAATACATGTAAAGCACTTTGCATGATGCCTAGAATATAATAGTGTTCAATAAATATTGGCTATAATCTTTATTAGGGACTAGTTAAGTCTATCTGAGCCATAAGTCTATTGCAGAAGTCCAAGGGAATATCAGAAAGTTAGGAATTACAAGAGATCCCAGTTTTGCTGCTGTTTGACAGGCCTGGAAAAATAGTGCAACCTCTGCCTTTCTATTTTCCTGTGGATAACATGTGGATGATTACTTTCTTATTACAGTTAACTACTAATTGTAAAGTAAAGTAAATAAGCAGTTTGAGGGCTTCTATGATTAGTAGTTCTTATTCACCTGAGTCAAGACATTCTGTTTTTTTCTCCAACTGACTCAGTGCTCTACTCACTGCTATCGTTCAATAAAGTGAGAGAAAGTTACTGAATCATTTCAAACCTGTTTACAGATGCTAAGATCCTACTGTGTAACGGCAAAAAAGATCTTAGTCACACATTAAGGCAACGGTAATGTAGTCGAGAAGAAAGGAAAGTGTCTCACTTTGTAAACTGTGCAACTGAGGTGCATTTTGTGATAATAATTCTCTTATTAACCATAGAGTTGTCCTAGGAAGTTTCCCTCCTACAGAAAAGCGAACTGAAACTTTGCAAGCTCACAGAAAAGGATCATTGGGGCCATTTTAGAAGACTACCTTCAACATCTATAAGTTTTTTCCAAAAAAAAAAAATTATGCAATTAAAATACATACACATACTATTTCATTCCTTTTTTGCAGTGCTTTCCACCTCTGGTGTGCTCTGCTATGGTTGAATTCTTGTGCTCATTTCTCATGTTTCACTATTTTATTCTTTGGTGTATTTATTTTGCTATTTGGTTTATCTAGTAGGCCTTTTATCTCGATGATCATTTTTTAATTTTCAAAATCAATAACTGATTCTTTTAAAACTGCCTGCTGTTATGGTTGCAGTATCTTTTCATTGCTCTAAGGTTTTTAATTATAGTTCATCTGAAATCTTGTTTGCTCTATTAACTGGCCCCTTGGGCATCCATGCTTCTATTTATTGGGTTTGGTGCCTATCCTTCATGGTGTTGGTTTTCCTTAAAGGTCTGGTGATTCTCGGTTTGCTGCTTGTCTTTGTGATTAAACAGCCCTGCCTGTGGGAGCTGGTTGTGATGTCAGGAACACGCCCCTGGTGACTGTGGATGGGCCAGGGCAGAGATGCTGAAAGGAGCAGCCAGTGTATCTATTTATGTATTGTGTGTGGCCCTTTGGGGGGGCCACAAACTATGGCAATAGCTAAGGTTTTTTGCTTTCCTTACCCTCAAGAGCCAAGTTTTGCCCCAGTGGGAGCACTGTCACCCCCATCTAAAAATCATGCTCTGGGGAATGGCCCTGTCCTTCTGCACTGTGTGTCCTGAGGTCACTGCTCTTACTACTTTCTGCTTAGAAAGCAGCTGACAAAGAACTCTCTTGCTCCTTTATCCAATGCCTAGAACAGGGGTGGGGAATTTATGGCCTTAAGGTCACACGTGGCCTTCTAGGTCCTTAAGTGCAGCCTTTTGACTAAATCCAAATTTTATAGAACAAATTCTTTTATTTTTATTAATACATTTTTGTTTGTCTTTTATATTTTTATTTTATTTTTTAATGAATGGATTTTAAATGCCAAAGGATAAAATAGGTTTCAAAGAAATAATCCTCCCAGATTGACCTGCACAATTGGAACATTAGTAAGCCATAAGGGCTAAATAATGGCTGTTCTGTTCATGTTTTAGTTCTAACTTCCCCCACCTGAGTGGCACCACTACTCCCAGAAGGCTGGTTGGTGAGAGTTTATGGGGGTCCAGTACACCGGTCTGTTACCAACTTTTGACAATAGTGCATTGTGTTTCTGTTTGAAGTCAAATTTGTGAATAGTTGCACAGCTCAACAGTATTTTTTAATTCTGTTTAATAGCCCGTCTTGTCAAAGAAGACCAAGAGAACAGTGAAGGAAAAAACAGATTTTTTAAGGGATTGAGAATTGCAATATTATCTCATTTCTGCTAAAGATAAGATGATTTTCTTGCTTTGGGATTTTGCAATATCAACACTAAAGAAATTCAATGTTCATCAGCATTATAACACTCATAAGGACCACATATATTTAAAATTAGAGGGAGAGGTATGAAAGGTTGTATTGCAGAAATTAAAACATGAAAAGCAAAAGCAAAGACAATTCTTTCAAGCAGCAATAAGACCAGGAAATAATGCCACTGAAGCAACTTATAAAGCAGCTTATATACTCTGGAAAAAAGGGAAGCCATTCAGTGACGCAGAAAATGTGAAAGAATGCATTGTTGAAGTTGTAGGATGCTTAGACTCTGAAAACGTTTCAAAGTACAAACAACTGCCTCTTTCAAGGAGAACCATAACTGATTGGCAGCATAAATTAGCCTTCACTTAACAGGACAACTTTATACAATACTTCAAAAGGAAAATATATATTATTTGATCACTTTGGATGAATCAACTGATCCTGCTGATTCGGCACAGGTTTTATACTTCATTTGGGTCATAACAGAAGATTTTCTTTGCTACAAAGATTTACTCACTTTGTGCGCTCTTGCAAACAGAACATGGGAAATAGATATCTTCAACAACTTTCAAAATAAATGTCTTGAAGTTGGACTGAATTTGGTAAATTTAGTGAGTGTATGTACAGACAGTGCACCTTCCATGACAGGAAAACATGAAGAGTTTATTGCACAGATTTAAAAAGTATTAGAAGATCCAGATGCTCTCATTTCTTTTCATTGAATCTTGCACTGGCACAATCTCTGTGCTAAGGCTACTATCCACATTTTCACTACCACCAAAAGAAACTCCATAACCTTTAGTAGTCATTCCTATTTCTCTCCACCTCACCAACCTATCCTTTCTCCTCCAGTCCCCAGCCCCTGGGAAATCACTTATCGACTTTCCATCTCTATATATTTGCCTACTCTAGGACATTTTTTTATTCCTTCTCTCTAACTAATTATATATGCTTTGACCAAAACCTCCCCTCCCTCACCTCCCAACCATGCAATCCTCTGATAACCACCATTCTACTCTCTTCTTCTATGAGATCAGCTTTATTAAAGTCCACATATGAGTGAGATCACGTGGTATTTATCTTTCTGTGCCTCGATTATCTCACTTAGTACAATGTCCTCCAGGCTTATCCGTGTTGTCACAGATGACAGGATTTCTCTTTTATGGCTGAATAATATTTCATTGTATACATATACCAGATTTTCTTTACATTTTACTTACATTTAAGTAAGTTTGTAGAGAAAAGAATATAAATGGCATTAAATTCTATTTCTGTTGTTCCTTGTTCAATATCAGTCTGTCAGTATATATACATACTTATTGCATAGTTCTAGTATTTTATGCATATTATTTTTTGTGTTGTTTTGTTAGCGTGTGTGTATTTAGTTATATCTACAAGTTTATAAAGTCGTCATTGTTACTGCCCATATACTCATTATTACACAATGTGGAATCATCATGCATATTATCCTCTTGTCAGTATTTAGAATGTTTCCACATTTTTATATTGTGTCAAAGAGTATGACTACTGCTAAGCAGTTTTTCAAAAAACTTAAACCAATTTATAGGGCACCTTCAGTCCTGCCAAACAATGCGTTCAAATTTTTTAATTCTTTTGGAAGTTTTTTAGTGAGTATTTTTTGTTTTATATTGTGACTACACTTTACCACCTCATATCTGACTTTCTATCTATACTCTCTCATGTATAAAAGTGTTTGTGGCAGATACTACCCGAAGCAATCTACAGATTTTAATGTAATCCCCATCAAAATACCAGTGACATTCTTCACAGAAATAGAAAGAATAATCCTAAAATTTATATGGGACCACAAAAGACCCAGACTAGCCAAAACCATCCAAAGCAAAAAGAACAAAATTGGAGGAATCCCATTACCTGACTTCAAATTATACTACAGAACTGTAGTAACCAAAAACAGCATGGTATTGGAACAAAAAGAGATATACAGACCAATGGAACAGAATAGAGAACCCAGAAATAAATCCACACATCTATAGTGAACTTACCTTTGACAAAGTTGCCAAGAACATACAGTGGGAAAAAGATAGTCTCTTCAATAAATGGTGCTGGGAAAATTGGTATGCAAAAGAATGAAACTAGACCCTATCTCTTGTCATACACAAAAATCAAATAAAAATGGATTAAAGACTTAAATGAAAGACCCAAAACTATGAAATTACAAAAAGAAATCATTGAAGAAATGCTTCAGGACATTGGTCTGGGCAAGGACTTCCTGAGTAATACCCCCAAAGCACAGGCAACCAAAGCAAAATTGGACAAATGGAATCACATCAAGCTAAAAAGCTTCTGCACAGCAAAGGACACAATCAACAAAGTGAAGAGACAACCCACAAAATGGGAGAAAATATTTGCAAACTACCCATCTGACAAGGGATTAATAACTAGAATATATAAGGAGCTCCAATAACTCCATAGGAAAGAATCGAATAATCCAATTTAAAAACAGGCAAAGGATCTGAATAAACATTTCTCAAAAGAAGACATACAAATGGTCAGCAGGTATATAAACAAATGTTCATCATTGTCATCAGAAAAATTCAAATCAAAACTACAATAAGATATCATCTTACCCCAGTTAAAATGGCTTTTATCAGAAAGACAGGCAATAATGAATGCCAGCTAGAATGTGGAGAAAGGGGAATCCTCATAAACTGTTGGTGAGAATGTAAATTATGCAAACACTATGGAAAACAGTATGGAGGTTCCTCAAAAAACAAAAATAGAACTATCATATGACCCAGCAATCCACTGCCGAGTTTATATCCAAAGGAGAGGAATTCAGTATATCAAAAAGATATCTGCACTCCCATGTTTTTTGTAGCACTATTCACAATAGCCAAGATTTGAAATCAACCTAAGTGTCCATCAATGGATGGATGAATAAAGAAATTGTGGTAGATATACACAATGGAATATTATATAGCCGCAAAAAAGAATGAAATCCTGCCATTTGTAACAATCTGGATGGAACTGG